>NNCF01129731.1:261697-280649 GCA_002313205.1 Laupala kohalensis
TATATATATCATATTTCGTTCGATTAATAAATCTGTTTAGAATATATTGAATCCTCTTCCTATAAATTCTGGACTATATTTTTCATTAATCCAACAGTTTGATGAAATAATTTTTACGAAATTTATGTATAGCACGTAAAAAATACTTTTGGGAACTAACATCATTCAATATATTTATTTTTCGTTATACAATTTCTGGAAGTAGTTTGATGTAAAAAAGATCTAAATATTGATAACTATACCTAGAAAATTAGGCGAAAACTTACGAACATATCGTAATAATACAAAATATTTCCCTGCGTCAATATCAAAATATTGCCTATACTTGGTAGTCTACGTATATTTATGATCCTGATTAAAAACTCCTGTAATTTGTAAGAATCGCAAAAATATTTTTTTATATACGTAACTTATTAATTCGAATTATGTTCTGAAGACAAAGCTGAATAAAAATACTCATACATTCCCACCGGGAGCAAAGCCTGGATCTTCAGATATTTACGCTCTCACCTCACCCCTACACCATGGGTGACGATAAGGACAGTGAAAAGTGTCACCTTAAATTGTATTTTTAAACGTTATTGCAATTATCAATTATTTTCAAAAACTTAAATTATATTGCCTGATATAAAGTCATACAACCAATTTTACGAACTTGATAAAATTTTACATACTTAAAAAATTAAATACGTTATTATGGAATGGATATGGAATAACACATTAAATAATATCAACCATTATCGTCAGAAACTATTATATATTTAATCCTCTATGTACAAACTATATACTATCTTTTTCATTATCACAACATTTTGATGAATCAACTATTACGAAATATGTGTACAGCACGTTCAACCTTCTTTTCGGTGCTTACATCCATTCAATATATTTATTCAATATACAACATTTGGAAGTAGTGTGATGTAAAAATGACATCTAAATATTTATAAGTATATGAGCATGTCGTAATAAACAAAAATATTTCTTTACGCTACCAGCACCAAAAATATTTCTTTACTTGTAAGACAAATATAATATATTCTTTTTAATACTTCTAGTTCCTAAGAATATCAAAAAAATATTTAAAATGTACTTAACATAATATTTCGAACAATGTTATGTAGACAAAACTGAATAAACGTTTACAGCTATTCCCACCAGGTTAGAACCTTCGACCTTCTGATGAGTAGGCTCACATTTTCCCCCTTTACCACGGAAGACATGGAGATCAGTTCTTATGTATCAGGTTAAATAGAGTTTTAAAGCGTTATGTCAATTAGCATAAATTATATCTCGGACTTGTATTTTGCCACTGGGCTAATGAAACACCTTTTCACTTTCTTGTATTAATCGTTCGCACTTAATTTGTCGAGACTTGAAACATATGCCCTTTCAAAAAATATCGATGTGAAATTTCGAGTCATGTGTTACATTTATTCCCTGCTAATTGGTAATTAAATACTAAAAAGAACCTTAGACACACATAAGAATTGAAAATACAAATTATCTTAATATATACTCAACATTACTGTATTGGATATTGATAATTTATTCTTTGAGTGGTAATGCTCAAGGCTAACTGCATTCAAGGAGTAAACAAAAGGCCACCTGCATGCAAATGATACAAAGAGTAAAACAACTACTAATTTACAATTATACGTATAAAAGAGATATGACTGATAAAATTACTATTTCACGAGAAGCGTTCAACATGAACTAAAATTTTGTATTGTATAGAACCTCAAAAATTACGTAAATAAAGAAAAATATACTCACAGTATTTCGTTGAGTATCTTTGCAATGAACATAAAATGCAAATACTATTGTTGGACATATTGTAAGAGATTAAGAAATAGTGAATTTCATTAGAAAAATTAATAAATACGTTTAAAGTAGAACATAAAACATTGTTGTGAAAGATACAAATATTCTTACATTTTTTTCATAGTACTAGTTAATTCTTTAAGAATATAAACAAACTTTTGAAATGTATCAATGAATCGATGCATATTTTCACCGCCTGCTGCATACATGAATTGGCTTGACCATGCGTTGTAGAAAAAAACACTATATTTATAATGTTCTTAGTTTTTGCACTTCTAAATATCGTAAAACGAATTTCAATCTCAATACTTTATAAGCGAGTAATATCATGCATTTCTAGGAAAATGATATATTCCTAAGTATCTCACGTATTCAAAAACCCAGTTTGGTAATGAAAATAATAAACATCTTTGCAATATAAATACAATACAAATACGTACCTGAGTTAATCATTCACAAAAGCTCATACGACACGTTAATGAATAAAAGTGATTTTAACGAATAAAACTTCACTACAATTACGTTTGGCATCTTATTAATGTTTTTCTTCAGATGTCATTTCAAATAGTTCACAAAGATCCTTTTTTGTCATTTTATTTGCGCAAAGACACAAAACAATTAAACACATATGGTGTTTATTATAAACCGAGTGTAAAATTAAAGCCTACAATACTTCAACATGTCTATAAAACCTTAAATAACTTGCATTATTCTCGATAAATCCCAATACAAATGTTCTGACGTTCGCCGCCATACTACTCTTTTGTAATCGAGGTGGCTTTGGCTTGCACATGGCACATCCACAGGCTAATGCTCGTTTGCTTCGCGTAATATTAATTCCCCGAAAAATGTATTTTGAAAATGAAATTTTCGAATTTTTGGAATTTTGTTATTAATTGATATCCTATAGAGAAAAAACAAATTTCATGTTTCTACGACGAGTGAAGTATGCAATAATTTTGATACATATGTCAGTTACACATACGGGCTTTTAAATATAAGTAAACTCCATTCTTATGGATTTGTTCGCTAACAAACAAATAATTTAGAAACATCCTAAGCATGTTGTTAAATTATATGAAGATAAATTAGTGATAGGTATTTGTTTTTAGACTTCATTAGCTTCCTGTATATATTTAAATGATTAAAATAGATTTTTTCTGTATTGCGACCATATTTTTCTATTACCCAAAAAGTCTGATTCGTATTTGAGAACTTTTCTACATACTTTTAAAAATTCTTTATATTAGACATATCTATCGAGTATACACATTTAATTAAATAATTTTATTAATATAATTATTTCATATATTATACTTATTTCATTAATTAGCATTTATTCCATCTACTGCATTCATGAATAAGGAGGAGAATGAATAACGAGAAAAAATGGAGGCGATTAATAAATTGATATGAATTATATATTTATTAGAGCGAGAAGAAATATCATGGTATCGAGAATCATAACAAACGACCCAAGGAGAAAGGCAATCGATTGGAACTTCCGTTCAATAGTTTCTAGTATATTGTGCAAGTAAAAGGTTTTCGTGAGAACACATCGTCAGTACTTTAAAATATCAGAATATTTGATTCACTGTCAATCTCTTACTTGCATAATAGACTAGAAACTTAGATCTGAAGAGGAGGTCGTATCTGGACCTTGAAACGTCGACGTCCATCCAATTCAAGATAACATATAATATGCACAAATTGATATTAACATTGATAATGAGTGACTGTTAGTGAACAAAGAACAGATATTAATAATTGATTGTTTGTAATATCACATTTAATTTTATTTTCCTTGTATTTACAGAAAAATATTGAACTTCGAAATTAGAGATAAACATCTCAAGAAAATGTACCTTCCACGGAATCTAAATTTTGCTGACAATACTTTGAAGGCAACAGTACCGCCTAATATCATTGAGATCTTTTATGATATGCAAAGAACTCAATTGAAAAGAATATACAAAGATAAGTGCGCTATACTATACCGTAAATCCAGTAAAGTATTGATTTCCATATATCAGGTGTGGGAGGAAGTTAGAGACATACTTGGAAAATGGTTTTATAATAACACAAATTTTTGTGCATCCTTTGGAAGTAAGCAAGCTGCATCCCTTGAAAGGAGTTTCGATATCTCGGTGAACATTTGAAGTTAAACATTTAACAGAGCAAAACCACGAGACAAGAAAAATAATAAATCTTTCAATGTTCTCATTCATTTATCCGTTGTGTAAAGCAAACTCCATCCCTCCACGCCCAGCCACTTCTCCATCACCACAAACATGTCCATCAGTGTACGGACTCCACCCCACAGTCCAACCTCCGAGTCTCATGAAGATCGTTTGAAGGCTGTGTTGGCGAACCTATTGGTATACTCTCCGTCGGTAATTCACCCTCGTGCCACGACATCCTGTCGGACAGTGGTGGAAGAGAAACACAATGGGACAAAAACACCCCTGCAGAAACGCTTCCTAATACTGTGGAACTACTCAAAATTAGAAAAATATGTAGAATTTCTTGCCTTGATCCACCTTTGTCTTCATTACAGTGGCGGGTCCCGCTGTCATATCTTTTATGTGATCACTTACTCGTTTCGAAAGAATAATTATGAGGGAGGAGCTTAAAGACGTTAAAGTCGAAGAGCCAATGTCAGTATTGCGAGATTGGTGACTCTTCTTCTCGCTGTGAGCGTTTTAAGGTTGATCTACAATGGGCGTAAACGGAACGTAAGGAACACGTAAGGTCTACGTAAGGTGACGCACTTCCGGCAGCAGGACGTAAGAAAAGCAGAAAACCAAGCTGCGTCAACTCCAACATAATGTAAGGATTAATCATGTTACGTCGAATGAAAATGGGAGACGGGACCGGGATTCGAACCCGGGACCTTGAGCTCTACGCGCTCATGCGCCTACCAACTGCGCCATCGCGTTCGCCTCTCGGGCCCGTCTCAGATGAGGAATCTAGTCTCTACGAAACCACCTCAGAGGTCTTTGGGTTTCACAAGTTGAATGAGAATGGTAGACGGGCCAGAGAGGCGAACGGGATGGCGCAGTTGGTAGGCGCATGAGCGCGTAGAGCGCAAGGTCCCGGGTTCGAATCCCGGTCCCGTCTCCCATTTTCATTCGACGTAACATGATTAATCTCTTACCTGGCGGTGAGGTTCACCGCAATCTAAGAGATTTCTATAATGTAAGGAAGGTTGTCAATCATGTAAGCCAATCAGAGTTGTTTGTTGATTAAATGAAAAAGATGATTATAATAAGTGAAAAAGTAAAATGAAGAAACGAAAATGATTTGTAAATATGTAATGATGTGTAATATGTAAATATGTATAATACTTAGAGATTGTGTATTGTGTAAATATGTACATACATTTTCCCTATCATGACCGTCGGATATCCGTGGTTCCCAACGGTGTTTAACGAACACATCAGTTGCCATAAAATTTTAATTCTATTATATTCATATTTATGGTAAATAACATAAATTAAACTTTATTTTGTTTCGTTAACATTGTAATATATTGATAGATCGTACACGACTATGACAAAGTGCGGAAGGCGTAACTGATAAGTACCTTAAGAGCGAATATCAGGATATTGTAAGCACAGCCCACGGCAACTACAGGCCAAATCACAGGTGAACGGTTCCTCAGCCCTGCCAAAACTATGCTATATTTTATCCATATTGTAAATAACAAATAAAGCACTTTTCATTTATATTCAATTGTTGCATGTTTCCTGAAGCGTGGTTGAGGTTAAGTTGTTCTCTGTGTGTTTCTTTAGCTATTTCTTTCAGTCTTATTCCGGCATATGAATAGTTAGAATATTTGTGATTTATTAAAAAAGTGATTGCTGCGAATACTCACTAAGCCAGTTACATGCTTCTTAGCAGATAATTTACTAGATGAATCACAAAAGAATATTTTTGCCATAATAACGTACCAACTCGCAATCATATGACACATACATGCTCTGGTGAAATTCAGTGCCTCAGAATTTTGATGCATCACACTCCACACCTCAATCACCGTTATTCATCCCAATATAGATATTCCATTGAATAACACATTCTCTACTTTACTTTTATTTATATTGTTTGATACACTGATTTGTACTTTTCTCTATAAGCCTACTCATTTTATTCAAGTAATATACCTTCTTACTGCGTATAATATGGTGAGTGTTTGGTTAACTCTTTGATTTTGTATCACTGAATTTTGTATATATACTGTTATTGTAGGAGTCTGAATTTTTTGTAGTTTGAATTTATAAGGTGCTAGGACCCATTTGTACGGGGCAAGCTGCCTGGTAGGCTACCTGCCCCGTGTAAACAGAACCTGCCTCAAAATTTCAGCAGGCAGGTAACTTGCCTCGGAGAGTAGATTTGAGGCAGGCTAACAGCCTCACCTCACCCCTCAAAGCAGCATGCGAGGTTAGGTGCACAATTGTTCGTGTCAGTTTTA
Organism: Laupala kohalensis; assembly: GCA_002313205.1. Lineage (NCBI taxonomy): Eukaryota > Metazoa > Arthropoda > Insecta > Orthoptera > Trigonidiidae > Laupala > Laupala kohalensis. The sequence continues at coordinate 267,996 of NNCF01129731.1, forward strand.
TTTGAACCTATGGTGCAAATTACATTGTGTTGTTGGTTTGATGTTGATTTTACAAGTAAATGAAATTTATAACATTTTACTTGATAAGTAAAATAATTTATAACTTTATGACTTAATTTTAATATATTGATGTGTCTCTGAAATATGTTGTTGGGAAATATGTTTGAAATTACTATTCTTGCGATGTTGAGATTCCAACAGATTTTATAAGATGTAAGTGGTCTCTGTTCAAGGGAGAAACAGCAACATTCGAACCGAGTTCGAATAGTGTTTTCGTTCATAGTGTTTTTAAACCGTGAAGTTAATGGTTGGTTTCAAAACAAGACAAGGAGACACATTTAACATGTTGTTTTCAAAATAATATACAAAGTTTTAAATCAAAATAAGATACACCGGAAATAAAAACTCTTATCAAGTTTTAAATCTATTAAAACAGTAGGAACTTTTATACTTTTGGTTAACACTTGCCTATATCACTTTTAACTGGTGAAGAAAATATGTTCATATTTTTCATAGAAGTCACTCAGATTCTTATGTTTCCTGAAAATTGTTGTCAAAGGTGTAGTGTTTTATAGTAGGTGACCGAAATATAAATAGTTAGACTGAAGAGTAATATAATCTATCTGAATTTCTTTCAAATTACGTTGTGTAATGTCTATCGTAAGTAAAGTGCCAAAAATATGTTGTTCAGAATTTATCGTGAGAGAGCATTTGGAGGTGTCATTCCCACAAATGGTTGAGTTAGGTCTATGAACTTCCTTTTCACAAATTTATTCACTTGGAGTGATAATGAGAGTAGTTGCATAGAAAAAACTTAGTAATGGTAAACGTATTTTTCTAGTTTTGAGTTAATGAATAATTTCTTAAATAAAATGTATTTGGATCTAGAACTTCTCTTATTAAAGAAGTGTAGGAGGGAAGACTTGACTAACAAATTATAAAGATATTAACGAAGCTACTGCTTTAACTACATTAATGATGAAATTATTACTTTTAGTAATATCATAAGGATTCATTTTTTTCTTCTGCATTTGAAAATTTTATGGATCATTGACCAATACAAGAAGACAGAAAATTTGACTTATTTATAAAGGATAGTTTTAAAAAATTATTAATTAATATTAAGGATACTGACCGAAGGAGAAGCTTTCAAACATGGAATATGCTGAAAAATACTTTATAATTAAATAAAAAAATCAGGAAACTAACTTGTGTTATTAACTTTTTTAAATTGAAATGGAAAAATTGAAATATACATTGTTTCTAATATTTTGATCAGCCAATGAACTACAGTGCTCATGTTCAGAATGTGAATTCTGTGAGTTAATGGTTTATCATATTATAGTAACATTTTGGGTAGAATTTTAACGCAAGAGTCTAAAATATCGAATTAATTTAACTAATTCAGAAGCAGTTTACATTATTTGTGAGTTAGTTGACGAAATAGATGTCGAACCATACCTCTCATTTCACTCGCACATATAACCGACGTAATTTTCAGTTACTTGGCATTGTTTTGGTATTACACGTATTTAGGTTACTTGCAATGGTTTGGTAATTTTTAGCAAGACGCCACTTTCATTCGTACTAAGTTCTGATAGGCTGAACGTAAGCTGTCTCTATGTTCATTGTAGACACTCGAGCTCTGCCAGCCGCGAGTCCTACGTCCGCCCTTTGTTATCATTTACGTCTAAGTTACGTTTACATCCATTGTAGATCCGCCTTTACTCATGTCTGCAGAATCTTAATGAGTTTACGTTGGGATGCTGCCGCCTAGTCGATTCGTACACAACCGGAAAGAAACTGGGGTCAACGTTGAAATAAAGTATTCTAAATGTGCACAATTCCATTGAAGACTAAAAGGAAAGGCTAGACTTCAGATGTAGTTCTAGGTCATTATTTGTTTAAAAAATGTTAATAATGAGGTAGTAGTTGTATTTTGTCTTTAATTTGTATACTGTTTTTTATTTTTGAATATAATTAATTTAAATTCACGAGTTGTATTATTGAAGAAATAAGAGAGTGAATGTAACAAATTTACTCGAAATAATATGGAATTTATTTATTGGGAATTAAGCTTCCTAAATAATGTTTAAAAGAAGGTGGCTATGTTAATTTTCCAATATACTCTAACTTTTAATGTTTTTTCTTCTTGTAGAGTTAAGCCGGACTTTGACATTATAAAGTATTTTAATTGTCGAGTAAGATTTCAGTGCTAGATCGAACATTGATTTTTTGCACGAGGAAGACTGTAGATCCAATGATGGGCTTCAGCCGGCGAGGTATCCTCCCTGGTTATGCCTCTGTTGATCAATTATTGAAAACATTTCCTCGAACAAAAATGGAATGTTAGTCCATTCGGTTGAAAAGTATGATCCAAATCCGTGCCCTTAAGTGACAATTAATCGTGTAAATAAATGATGACATTTTATTTACATATCATGTGTCTAAATTTAGGCGTGACAAAGTTCCGCCTAACCACATTTCACGAGAGATGTTCCAAAAGAAGAAATGAGCAGTCCGGGGAGTCTTCAGAAGCTTGATATAGCACATTAAGAGCGAGGTTTTTACGATTATTGGTATATTTTTAATCCAAAACTAACTTTTTTGGTATATACTTCACAGTGTACCATGTACAAAAGTAATATTACTTTACGGACAACAGGTATAATTAAGATATTTGAAGAAATCACACATTAGACCTCACAGAGAGAAGGCAATGTACTGCATGGTAATGCGAAGCTGAAGTTCCTCCTAAAATGTAAAACTGAAAACTAAATAAAAGGTATTAACAACTTACGACAAGTCGTTATGTGATTTATGAAAAGCCATTAAATAAAGAATAAATTACAATTCGACCCAAACAGAATTCACGTTATTATCTTAATCAATCAACCCTCACGTTTAATATGTATACGATACATATTATGGAATAAAGTATTCGATATTCTGAGGATGATGTCCGAATAGGCTTTCAGTACACCAGCCAACATTTATTATAAAACTGTTACTCTAATTCTAAATATATTCCAGTGGGCAATAAATCTTATTGCGTAACCGAAAATTCTCTTTTCGGCTATCTGGCGACCTAGACTCAGTTTCTTTATAAAATGGTTGAAAATACCCAGCCAGATAATAAATAAGTAGTCCATTTTATTAACTGCCGGCGAAGTTCAGGCACTTAATAAATAGGCTGAAAATCTTCAGCCATTTAATAGAATAAATATTTCATTCATTAACGGTCGGCTCTAGGGTCTTTATGAAGAGGCTGATTTTATTATCGGGTTGCGACAAGAGACACTAGTGTCTCTTGACACAACAGAGACAATAAAGAGTGACACTAGTATCTCTACATTGGCTTTTAGATTGTTAGCTTAGTGACCACCAAGACGCGTCCTGTGTATATGAGCACAGATCAATTAGTGGAAAAAGTATTTCAATTAAGTAAATCCAAGTAAATTTTTAACAGAATTGAAGATGGATTTTGTTGAGCTCGTGTGTGAGAAAGAAGCCCCCGCAGAGTAACCAGAAGACAGTAACGAGTGATAGGATTTTGCATACGGTGAAATCAACGGTGAATATATGTGACGGTGGACTAGGAGGAAACAAAAGGATCCACGGCAAAGGAAAATAAGAGATTTGTTTAACACTAGTCAGAATTTAATCTTAAAAGAAGACGCTCGTAAAATTCAAAATTTAAAAATGTGTTTCAAGGTTTGGTACAAGAAAATTTTGGATAGGTAACCTTTCACATTGTTTTTTGTCTTATCTTCCAAAAAATTAATTTGTACCTGAAAATATATTGAAATTGAGCTTGATACTCTTGAAAAATTGAAACTATCCTTAGTTAAAATTCTTCTATTATTTTACATGTAAGTATTAGAAGATTAGCCGGGAATACTGCTGCCCTTGATACTTATATTACTAGTCTCGGAACGAAATCTTTAATAACAGTATGCTCTGAGATAAGGGTTTTGCAGATATGGACATGGTCGTGCATAAATAGTAAACTTGGTACCAAAAAGTTGTGTATAGAATATATAAAAATTAATAATTTTTCTATAGCTAACTAAAAAGCAATAACCAATATATTCATTGATATTTTCTCTACAATAGGATGTGAAGTTACTGGCAAAATACCTACTGTTCTCTAAGTCTCTAAATGTGCAGTTAGTCACAATCATAGGTAAATTATCACTGTCTGTAAATTCTGAAGAAATCAACAAATTATATATAAATTAAAAGAAATAAATGATAACATATATATTCTTAAGTTGCCTGCAGTTCTGAAACACGCTGAGTTCGTGCAAGTTTGTGAGTTTGGAGATGCGAGTTTTTTTAAATATCGTCTGATAACTCACACCTTTAGTTGCCAAAGTGTTTGATAAAATTGTATACATTATATTATATACCTTTTCAATAAGGTATAAAAAACTAGATAAAATATCAGTTTAAATTGCTGCAAACTAGATGTAGTACAAAACTATTCAAATCCTATTGAATCTTTAATACTGAGAGAACGGAATGTAAACATTATAACAATAGGTATCTTCTTAGCACTGCAAATCCATTAATGTAACCAGAGATCAAGCTATTGATTTACCTAAGCATAAAAGAGAAATAGCTAAAATAAACAGTACATACAATTAACAGTAATATTACACAGCTATCAAATTATAAATCAAAAATCGAATGAATATTAAGATATTACAGCATCTGGAAAGAACATAAAGTTGAAAATAGAAAGTGACATGTCACAAATTAATTAAGATTCTACATACTCTTTAAAAATATTATGTATTTGGGAGTACATACAAGTAATTGTGTATTTAGCAAATACAATGAGAGGAAATTACATAAAAAGTACATGGGAATAAATTTAAAACAATACAAAGTAATATATAAAAATACAAAAAAATCCCAATACAGGAACCATAATTCCATAATTTGCTGGTTTCTGGAATTGCCAGAACTGCTTCGTTCACTCTTTTTGATAAGTGATATTTCAAAATACGAAAGCACCAGAAATTAAGTTCTGAGTGACCTCTAGAAGATAAAATACACAGTGTAGTATTACGAATAACAAAGTTTGCTTGAATCTTAGATCTAAAACTCAATAACAATTAAAATTTACACAATTCAGATACACAGACATTAGAGCGAATTCATTAGAGCGAAGAAATTCACAAACAAGAGCACATGTATAAGTTGAGATATCGAGGCAACGGAAATCTCGATTTATTGGCCCATGTCGTTCGTGTGAAGAATCGACTATTTCGTATATTATTCTTTTCTTAAAGCTAGTCTACTGTGTACTTAAACGTAACATAGACGTAAGACTTACGTAAGGTGTTGACATAGGATGCAGGCACGGAGATATAGGAAAGAGACGAATCGGCCACCTACTTTCCCGGCGAAAGGTGGACCCAAATTCGTCACTGCTACCAGCATTGCTGTTCCATTTACCTGAGGTTTGTATACCTGTGTGGTATACCTGTGTGGTATACGCGTATGAAGACAATGCTTACTCGTTTGAACGTTTTGAAAGAAATTGACGAGTCAAAATGCCTACCTGGTTGCACCAGTAACTATCCAAAGGACTATAAAAAGAAATAAGTTCTGAGGAGAAGAATCCAAGCTATTTTTTGCCACTATAGTTAGCTTTGTTTATTCAGTTCAAACCTTTGCAAAAAACGCGAAAAAATATATTGTGAACTTCTTCCGTGATAATTTCTGTAAACATTTACTCTATTAATATGGATAACTAGCTGTAGAGACATTATTAATTATATGTATACATTTTAAGTAGTATATTGCAAGACATTTTTCACAATATTGGGTGTGTTGCTTGTTTCCTTAAACAGTCATTTTTCTCTTTTAACATGCTATTAATATAATGGTTTAACATTGTTGTGAGCTAGCATCATTAAAATCATTATGTGAGTAAATTGAAATAATTTATAAAGTCACGGTCAACCCAAACATTGTCCTAACCTCCCAAAATAATTGTCTACCGTGACAAGAAAGAGAAAATTGCCTGCAGTACGCACCTGTATGGCCAAAATGCCCTAAAAATGTGTTCATATTAGTGATACATCAAGTGGTATTTATGAAAATGTCAATAATCAGTTTGCAGCATTTATTGAACAGTTAACCAGCGTTGAGAAGTCCGATTCATGGTGTACAATTTCACTTACACCGAATTATGTGATACGTACGTAATGGGATAGTGAATGCTGCTGTGAACGACGAATTGTTGTTTGTCGAGATATTTTGTCTATAAGCATTTTCATTGCAGAAACTGTAAGTATATCTTTTTTCTCAAGTAATTACAGCTCGCGTCATTCCGTGTCTCAAGATGAAGTAAATGCGCTCACAGTGCCATCTGATGGAACGACCGAAAATGGTTCACTTTAAAAACGCCGATTCGTCTGCTTCCTAATCTCTATGGACGCAGGGCTGTTACAGCTAGAGTGTCCACAATAAACGTATTACTCAGTTTAGGCCAGGATTACAAGGTCATATTTCTTTGTCATATATCTATGAACGTAAACGTGCTATTTTTGTCGGTTTTAAATTATAACAAAGGGTAAACCGAATCGCAAAAAATTTCCGTGCAAAAAAGGGTAGAGTCGGATGGTATAACTAACTAACTACTAAGACCTTATACTTGATTTCTGCTAGCTCAGTCCGGTCCAGAAAACAATCTAACACAAGATATCCTACTCGTACCTCTACATAAATACACCATAAGCTTGTGCTAAGGACTACAACACCATGATTAATTAAAAACTCATTAAGTGCCATCTGTTACTATCAAGTTAGTGACTTTAAGTAACAACAGAACTTTAATATTAATATTATGACATGTTGGCCTAATAAAAACAGGGAATGATGTTGGAACAATTAATTATATTAATGAAAACAATGAAAAATATGAATCTCTTCAGCAAAATTTACTCCCATTGTAGAACTTGAATGAACTTGATCATCAAATACGAACTTGAAAAATTATTTTCTTTGAATTATATTAAATTGGAATTTTTTATAACTTAATGAAACAATTAAGAAAAACAAAAAATATCTCTTCTTTTGAATAACATAATGAAACAGTTAAGAATAAAATTAATTCTCCCTTCACCATCAGCTTTCTTGAATTAAATATTCGTGAAGGATTCCTTTCTGCAACTGGGGCCTTGTTTGTCCTTCAAACGCCTGTTTTCACGCAGACCCACCGCAAGCACCACTTTCGAGATCTAATAACCTTGGGTCTTCGCTCCTCACACCACCAAAATATATTCACTTTGAGACAGTACAGGTGTTAGGAAGGTAATATATCCAACCTACTGGAGTTCATTGATTATTTTATCACGTAAATTCTTACGAAACACCACAATTTCGTAATGCTGCACGTTATTAAATCAGAGATTAATCTGATTCTTAAAGAAATTAAAGTTCACTGGACTGTTTGTGACTCGATGTTGCGCAATAGCTGCACTGTCTATTCACCGTCACAAAATTTATCACAAATTCACATGGAATTAACAAATTAACCATTTGTAAATTGATAGCAATTTTAATGAATGTTCAAATCAATTATTCACAGTACATTTCCAATTATAATTTCACCACGTGCCTGATTTTACAAGTCAAATTTAAATTCATCAAATCGTGGTAAATTCTTATTGCATTTATTGCGTTAAATGAACAATAATTTATAATTATTAAATTTCAGTATTAAATATCATGATTCGCTAAGATAATTAGCATTTTAAAGTTCATTAGCAACGTGCCATGCACATTGCTAGCTGAATATTACATTGATCAAAATCTTTAATAATTTTAGATAAATATACAACTTTAGATGTCTCATAGGAACATCTATCAATTGTTCAATAAGTAAATTACTGCAATTCAATAAAATTTCAGTTATACTTCACCAACTAGTTACACGTGTTCCTCACTCTACCATACTGTAAACGATTGCTCTTCGCGTTCCAGTCATCTAAATCATCTAAGCTATTGGCTCCGTCTGAGGCGGAATATTTCTCGTCTTCCCAATTAAGACACGCGACGCAATTGCTACGGGGTTTTCTCACCTATTCCTATCGGTTCCCGCTGCGCGCGCATCTCCTACCTACATCTATTAGTTACTGCAGTTATACATACTAATCCAAGTGTCTTCTTGGTTTCATAATTATGTCTCTACACGAAATCATCACAAATATAAAAAATAAAATAAAATGAAAACATTAATTAACATGTCCAAATCCTATACTATTAAGCGAGCAATAATTGTATCTATGTACCTATGTAACTATGTACCTATATACCTATGTATTTGTCGAAAATTTTCTCGAGAACGGCTCAAACGATCTTAATGAAATTCACAGATTAGATGTATTTTGGGATGAAAATGTGATATAACATTGTCTTTTTTCTTTGTTGAACAATTTTAACACGCGTAAAACTAGCGTCATTAATAAACCGAAAAATTCTTTCAAGACTTGGGAGAGTGAAGCAGGTAACGAAGAAATCAAGAGAGAAGGGAAGAAAGAATTGTACATCTTGAAGACTTGAGAGAACGGGCCAGTCTACGAAGAGCTGAAGAGACAGCTGAAGAAAGAACTCTGCGTCTTCAAAACTTGCGAGAGCGAGACAGGCAACGAAGAAATCAAGAGACAAGCGAAGAAAGAACTGGCAACAAAGAAATCAAGAGACAAGCGATCCGAATAAAAAATCAATTCCCGCTAACTTTCCGAGGTCCCTTCGTTTGTTGATTTTTTTTGTGGGGCTTTAGGGCTCGTCAACATCGAGGTCATTAGAGCCCATTCGTTTGTTGATTCGAGTCCAAAGGTTATAATAATAATTATTATATTGACCTCGATTTATCAAGTCAATGGCCAATATACAGACATCCAGTGAAACTGTAGGATTCTCTTATGCAATTCAAGGTGAGGTTATTGCCTCACGGAACTATGTGAATACATTACTATGGACCCCACACTCACCACAGACTTATGGCACAAGTACAACATCGTCCACAAGAGCACTGGCCACATCACATCCGGTTGCAGAATTGAATCATTATTTATATCACCACAATTATGTTTGTAACACAGTACACCAAGAAATAACCCTCTACTAGGGACTCGTTCTAGTATGTACACCGTACTAACAAAATTGCCCAGAACCTGGATGATTTAGTCATATTGTACACTACTGATAACATAAAAGGACCCATTTATTTTTCTAAGTCACACGCTCTGACCAGTTTTGGATCTGTTAGGTTTGCAAAGGATCTCTCCTCTTGCTTTCACTTCGAGAGGGGAAGTTTCGTTCGACCAATCGTAGGTCTATTTGAAACGGCGCCTATATTTGGAAGACATCGTGAGGCGGGTAAATCGTAACGAGATAAAATGTTTAATTACACCGCTATTAAAGAAATATTTTGTATTTTTTTCTTTTACACATTTTGGACTTCTATAACAAAAATATTCTGTATATTCTTGACTTCAATAAACTTTACCATTCTCTATATTTAAACGACATCTCGAGATTCGTTGTCTCGCAAGGTCTTCATAGGCAATGTAAACGATATTAGAGTTTCTGTAAAAAACGTTTGCGTAATACTGTGATAAAATATAGTTTTAAACAGAATTTGAAAATAATACCAAGATATCGTATGGAATTGGAATAATTCGAATCACAAATTACTTATAAATATTCCTATAATTTCTTATATTTATACAGTGAAGTAAAGAAATCAAATCTCATTGCCTACAAATGATGTGTATTGTCGAAAGTAATTTCACATAATTTGCGATTCTCTTAAGTTTTTCATATATGTGAAAAGGAATTCAACAGAGAATTTCATATTTTCAGAAAGTATTTCAGAAATTGCCTCTTGCAACACCGCGGGATTTAAGATTTAATAGATTTGTAAGTTACATAAGTAAATGGAGATATAAAATATTTTTTGATGTAGTAGTGAAGTAAATTTATTTTTGCGACTTCTCTTTTTTTTATCTTATTCATTTGGAGCACAGTATTTAGTTTAGAAAATGTTTTATGCATTCATTGATTTTAAACTAACAGTATTCGTAATTGTATGTCACGCTAAGTTTAGATGTACGGAGGATGAAATATTCATGTCTTTATTAGAATATGACAGTTTTTTACACGATAGAAAGAACAAGATAATTAATAATTATTATTTGGTGATAATAAAAATAACCTTTAAAAGATATGCCAAATATATTTTTATTTCAAAAAATTATTGTGTGTAAAAAATTATATAATTTGGAATGAGGAAAATATAATAATAATTTTCTACTCGGGCACAGTGGCATAGTGGTCAAGTAACTTCCCACTAGTAAGAAAGTATGTATAGATCTTCCCGAGTTCTAATTCACTTAGCTTTGCATATATTTTTTTTCGTTTCAAACTGTTATCTATAAGATTAAACATCTTCTACACAAAATATTTAACGCTGATCAAGTTAGGAATTTCGTTGTTTTTATTTTTTGAGCCCTTAAAAGGGCTGTATTGGTCACTCAATAACGAGTCCAATACCCCTCACATGGCAGTAGAATAGTTCACAAGGATTACTACCCTCAATCCGTGAGAGAAAGGTTCCTCCTCCACAGCGAAACACGAGCTTATCTGATCAGATAAGATAAGATAAAATATTGGAAACACTACTTACAGACGCAGTTAAAAGAATTTATTTCAACAAGGTATACTAAATAATGATATTATGCAGAATTATTAAAATAATTCTGAGGATGACGTCAATTTAATTTCAAAGTATAATTTCACTTTGTTATTACAAATATTACAAAGTTCTGGTATCAAATAAAATAATTTTAATTGTTATTGCACTCTCAACTCAATTAATTATATTATTTATAAATCTAATAAATCTTAAATCCCGCGGTGTTGCAAGAGGCAATTCAAGAAAAAAAAAGGATGACATTCATTGTCAAACCGACAAAAACACGCAAACTTGAGTGGCTATTTATTTGTTCCAATTTTTGAACAGACATTTTTCCTCCTTCAGCAAAAGTGTAATTGGCTGAAAACACTAAAGCACTGCTGTTATTGTTCTGTCACCACAAACAAGGTGGGTTCGAAACCTATTGAGACTTGTAAACTGACTTTTGAAAATGGTTTATACCACAATTCAGCTCTTAATATCTGTTTGGGAGTTGTAATGAACGAAACCTTAATTCATGCTTAGGAAAATCTCCTAAGCAATTCTCAAATTGCTTAGGAAAATCTTAAAACATACGCTGAGCAATAGTCAATTCGGCAACGTAGCACTACAACATACTTGGCAACGTGGCAGGCCAACGTTCATCTTAGCAAAGTTGCCGACGAGACGACAAAGTTTCTAAAAAACAATTTCTATTCATGCTCTCTTTAAGTTTCGATATTTTAGTTTCTTCATGTGTAAATGAAAGTGTTCAATGATATATTTTGCGAGGAATTTAGAAAAGTTCTTCAAAATTTCAATAAACATATGCAAAAAATTTTTATATTGAATTTAAAAGCAAATAATTTATATTTAAAGAAACAATGATACTAAAAGAAATTCACGAGTTCGTAATTATACCCCAAGTATTAAAACTTTATTTTAATAAAAGTATTGAGTAGGAAACGGGTCTAATATATATCGAAACTATATTTTCAATAAATATTTATTTATATAGCATCTAGATTTACAACATTATACATTTGGAGAACAATATTTACTAAAGAAAAAGGTATATGCTCTATTAATTATGCAATTTTATTATAAACAATCAATTACTTTATTTTTTGTTACACAGTCTATTGTAATTTAATCGTGCGTGGTCAATGTTGTGATGCTAGTTTAGAATCATCTTCAGGGTCCCTGTATTCTTATTTTGTATTTTTTCTAATCACACTACATTATTGTAGATAAATTTATTTTTCTACAAACATCAAAAATGAAAAAAGAAAACCCTAGATGTTGTGAAGGTTTAGACTTTCAGAGTCATAATGCATATTACACTAGCATAAAACTAAAATGTATTCCTCTCCGCGAATTTCATTAGAAATCTCTTCGTTGTTCCTGCTCTATCATTTGACAATCAAATATAAAACTTTCTTCCATTTGTTAAACGAAATTACGTGTCATTGGCGCCTTCGTCGTATGTCCGAGAGGAAAATTTCAGCGATCTAAATTTCTAATTTTACAGCCAGTAAAAAGTAGAACGCCATTAAAATATTATGCATAAGAAACATAAATATTACAATGAAAAAACATATTTCGTATAATATCCCATATTTGTTGAATACTTTCTGAAGATATGAAATTCTCTGTTGAATTGACGGCAAAATGTTACGTTAATTAAAGATACTTGGTAATTGTGGAGTTTTAGCAACATTATCAAAGCATGATAAATTAAAAGTCGTTTTCATGTTGCTCATTTCTTTATTGGTATTAGAAAGCTTATTCGGCTGCATAGCAACCATCATTAGTAACATACACTGAGTGTTAAGGAATATTTTTGGCGAATGCATTCGCCAAAAATATTCCTTAACACTCAGTGTATGTTACTGATGATGGTTGCTATGCAGCCGAAAAAGCTTTCTAATACCAATAAAGAAATGAGCAACATGAAA
>NNCF01129731.1:280827-300215 GCA_002313205.1 Laupala kohalensis
TATTTTATCACAGTATTACGCAAACGTTTTTTACAGAAACTCTAATATCGTTTACATTGCCTATGAAGACCTTGCGAGACAACGAATCTCGAGATGTCGTTTAAATATAGAGAATGGTAAAGTTTATTGAAGTCAAGAATATACAGAATATTTTTGTTATAGAAGTCCAAAATGTGTAAAAGAAAAAAATACAAAATATTTCTTTAATAGCGGTGTAATTAAACATTTTATCTCGTTACGATTTACCCGCCTCACGATGTCTTCCAAATATAGGCGCCGTTTCAAATAGACCTACGATTGGTCGAACGAAACTTCCCCTCTCGAAGTGAAAGCAAGAGGAGAGATCCTTTGCAAACCTAACAGATCCAAAACTGGTCAGAGCGTGTGACTTAGAAAAATAAATGGGTCCTTTTATGTTATCAGTAGTGTACAATTAACAGTCGGGGTATTTATTAGTTACGTTGTAAGTGGCCAAGTTTATCATAAAATAAATGTAGCTGCTCATCCTACCCAAACATCTGAAGAAGAATTTGAAGAATGGCCAGATCTACTTTCTAGATTTTTCGGATGCTTTCACCGAACGTGCAAATAATCCAATGAATCATGGAATTAGCGAACGTCTTTTTAATTTGTTAGAGAAAATTATGCGATCTGTAAATCCTTTTGTTGAAGGAATTATGATGATGCGAGAAGTAGAAGAAGAAGCAAACCAACGAGCTACTGCATAAGGAAACCCACTATATAAAATTACTTTTCACTTCACCTGAAGATATTGATTATAGAAGATTTAATATCCCTCTTCAGAATGAAGTAAATGTCGTTTTCACACTAAATGCTGATTAAAGTTTTCCGGATAATGAATTGGTAATTCGTCAGCGCGGGAAGTCTATTGTGACCGTGAAAAACATCTACAAACACGTTGAACCTTTCACGTATCCTCTTTTCAATCCTAAAGAGATTTTCGAGTTTTCTATTAACATTCCATTAAAAGCTCCTAACTTCAGCCGTGGCAACCTTACAAGAGTTGAACTCGTGAATTGTCGCATTGCGTTTCGGACTGCACTCACCAAATGTATAGATTCGGAAGTCAACTTACAAAATCCTGATCTCCGTCTGTTTAAAATCAACATATTACATTTTGGAGGTCGACTTTTTCAACAGTACTTCGTCGATACTTTTTTTAGAGTTGAGCATGACAGAATTCAGTGGATTAAAAACAATCAAAGAAAAAGTCTTGCTGAAAATGATACAGATGTCACGAATTTCTTACAGGAAGTGTCAGGGAAAAAATGTTGCTATAGGTGAAAAAATTATTTTACCTTCTTCATTTCCTGGATCTACAAGAGCTTTAGCATATTTATATACAATAGAATTTCAAAAACGTGTCTTACCTCACATGCATTTGCTATTAATCATGTGTCTTGATGATAAGATTTATAATAATGTGGAACTAGACTACCTTATTTCTGCAGAAATTCCAGAGGAAGATGACCAAGAATTGTGAGAACATGTATTGAAGTGGATGATACATAATCCATGTGGTGATCTGAATCCTAACGCACCATGTATAATCAAAAAGAATGGATGAGTCAAGTGCCGATTTGGTTTCCCAAAATCATTCCAAGAAGTCACATCTTTGGCGGATGGTGGAAAATCGAATTATCGTCGACGCTACGATTGTAAATTAGATCGAAACAGTTCTCATTTTTCTCACAGACATGTCGTTTATCGCAAAGATATCAACTGACAGAAAATAACTAGAGACTATCGCCATGTAGCCACATATAATGCATACCTGCTTAAACGATTCAAGTGCCATATCAACGTGGAGTACGAAGGAAGTATTCGTGCTGTCAAATACCTTTATAAATATATTTACAAAGGACATGACTGCAAATTTATTAACATTATTGAAAAAGAAACAAGAGTAATTGCAATGAAACAGATGCGTACGTTCAAGGTCGATGTATTACTCCACCTGAAGCATGCTGGCTGTTTGTTCGAAACGAAATTAAGAAAATAAGTCATGCAGTTCAAAGATTGAACATTTATCTACCTGATCAATTTAGGGTCTTAAATATCGAAAAATACTCAAGAAGATTTAGCTGATATAGGGCTGAAAGGATCGACTTTAAACGCTTACTTCAGACTTAATCAAGCTCTCCAAAAAAAGAAGAAAATCAAGAGGTCGTTTACCATCACTATTGGCAGATGCCTGAGCATTTTAGATGGATTGGAAGAACAAGTGAATGGGTACCTAGAAGGAAGAAAATTCGTGTCATCGGATGAATACATAAGATGAACTTCGTTTCATAGCCAGAAATGTATCATTTGAGACTTCTACTATATCATGTGAAGGGTGCTGTGGATTTTAATGATCTTCTAACGGTCAATGGAGTAACAAAAGCCTCGTATAAACAAGTTTGCTTGGCTAGAGGACTTACATGATATGATGACCAACAGTGGAAAGAAGGCTTGCAAGAATTAGCTTTATCCAAATTACCTAGAGCCATGAGAACACTTTTTCTCAAATTCTCATTTTTGAGTCACCTGAAAATCCTAATGCGTTGTGGGCTACAGTTAAGAAAGATCTAGCAGAAGATTTTATCCAGGAAGCACGACGCAATGTGGGCTCGGAAGAAGAGACTATTAAAAGAGCTTACCGAATAATTGCGTATAAATTAGACATTGAATCGGCAGAAGGGAGAAATTTTCGCTTCTGGGTAGAGCGATACAAAATGGACGACGTTGATAGCTTTGAAAATCAACAGAACAAAGAGCTTTTGAATTCTGCACATAATCATGCCGTATTTGGAGACCAGATGTACCACCAACTCAGAGGTACTCAAAGAGAAATTGTCGACAAAATTCTTAATTCCCACATTAATCAAGGACCTGGACCGAAGTGTTACTTTATTGATGGTCCAGGTGGTACAGGAAAAACTTTTGTATACAAAACACTTTACTGCATTTTGACTGGAAGGAACCATAATGTTAAGTACATGGCATTTACTGGAATTGCATCTATTCTCCTTCCAGATGGTCGAACGTCTCACAAAACCTTTGGACTGAATGTGCCTTTAACGCCTCAATCAATTTCCAATATTAAACCAGGTTCATCCAAGGCTGTAGAGCTTGCTAAAATTGATATTTTTTTAATGGATGAAGCCCCTATGCTACCGAAATATGGCTTGCACAACATTGATCAACTGCTTCGTGAAATAGCAAACACCAGTTTGCCGCTTGGTGGAAAGATCGTTGTTTTTGGAGATTTTCGTCAATTTTGCCTGTTCAACCACGTGCTAATCGCAGCGAATTGATAGATTTTTCCATTAAAAAAGCAACTTATGGCGTAATTTCCATTTCTTCTCACTGACAGAAAATATGCGTGTTGCTCCTGGGGAAAGACACTTCGCTGAATATTTATTGCAACTCAGAAACAGAACTTTACCTGTAAATGCCATGCATGAGATTGAATTACCTTCAGATATAATTTTTGGAGGTAATCTTATCGAAGAAGTGTTTGGAGACTGTCTGGCTAATAACACATACGAAAAAATGAAGGACAGAGCAATATTAGTTTCTTTAAATAAAGATGTTAACAAAATTAATTCTGACATAACTGAAAAGCTTCCTGGAGAATATAAAATTTACAAAAGTTTCGACTCTGTGAAAGATCAATCAGAAGGAGGTCTAGAATTTACTCCAGTATTTCTCAATTCACTTGAGATGGCTGACTTGCCATTGCATGAACTCAAACTAAAAAGAAATACAATAATAATGCTCTTGAGGAACTTGGATGTATCTGAAGGACTGTGCAATGGAACGAGATTGATCATTAGAGATTTATGCAACAACATTATTGAGGTAAAAATTATCACAGGGGAAAATTCGGGCCGCGAAGTCCATATTCCCAGAATAACTTTGGATTCTAAGAAAAGTCAGCTTGGATTTACTATGCAAAGGCATCAGTTTCCTGTCAGAGCAGCTTTTGCCATGACAATACATAAAGCACTAGGCCAGACCTTCGAAATAGTTGGAATACATTTATTAACTTCAGTATTTATGCATGGAATGCTGTATGTTGCATTTTATAGAATTAAGAGAGAAAGCGATTTAAAAGTTCTTTTACCGCCAGAAAATCCTCGCCATACGCGTAATATTGTTTGGAGTGAAATATTATAAAATTATAATTTGACGTTATGATGACATTCCAGACGTAGATAATCCTGAATTTTAAGAACCTATTAACATTATGACGATTCTACGAGAATAGGTACAGTGAAAAATTATTATAAATAGAGATTCAAGAAAAATTCGCTCAACTTTCGAATATCTCAATATTGGAGTATTAGTATTGTTAACATTGTAACAATTAACTTTTTCAAATTTTTAAAAACTTTTAGAAACCTGATGTGGAGCGCGGGAAGTAAATAAAGTTGAAATGTGTTCTCCGGAAATGAGTCTCTATTTCAAATGTCTTCACATTCAATTTTCAAGTTCGGTTCGGATATGTTGACTCTTTCGTGGGTTATGGAAAAAACTGAAATCGATCACATACACACCTTAATTGTAAAGACCTGAAGAGATCTCCACTTTCTCGGACGTTCATTATACTTTCCTTATATCGACGCATAAAATTGGAAAGTATAGACCCGAAGAATAAGTGATTATCAGTCAGAGGCAAAATACCTTCTTTCAACTGTAGACTATCATCGCTACCGTAGGAACAGCGAATCTCACGGAAGTCAGCAAGCAGTCAACATCGCATATTATCTGGGTATGTATGTCTAATAGTAATGTCTAATATTAAAAATGGGTATATTGTGAATTTGTATGTATAGATAATTTTGAATTGTTTACGAATGTGTCCATAAAAATGGGAAGCAAAATGAAAGACAAATGCTTATTATATTCTATTTACTCTCTGTATGTTTTCTTTTGCGTAAATACAGGATGTCCATTCCATAAAACTTTAGAATTAATCCTTAAACCGGACACGGAAAGAATCTTATACGGCAACGTAAAATTGCTCTGTTACCAAATTAGCTACATAGTTATGTATGAAATCATTCGTTATATTCATAGTTACACAGCAGTGCACCGCATAACGCACTGAAGAAGTAAAACATTGTGTGAATCCCTTTATGGAAATTATTTTTTGAATGCATTATGTCAAGATCAGGATGTGCATGATTATTTATTACTATATTAAACGTTTTTTACGACTGATTGAAAACCATGTGACCATTTCGTCAGTCATTCGAGCGAAGCTCGGTCTCACTGATGTTATACATTATTGGGACAATGTAAGTAAATATCGGATCTTCCCTCTTCGGATAACGTTGACCGACCGTTAGATGAAAGGAAAGAGAAGTAAGAGGGAAATTTGAAATTGAATTTTGAAGAACTTACTGCTGTCTATTTAAATCGGGATGTGTAGGGGATCATATTGACCGGATGAAACCTAATCCACGTGTTTTTTGCTTATATGGTTTGGGAATGTTTGGGAAGAGTTTCCAAAATCAAAACTTTAAAACATTCGTTAAATTATTATTAATTAATTTAGCGTGGGAGGGGACAGGTAAAGAAGAAATAAATTTACCACAAATTCCCATGTATATACGACATTTACTTCGTAATCTTCATTCATTTCTGAAATTGTGAATCAAATGAGAAGTTAAAATATCTACTTAACTAAAAGTATTTTCCGTCTTTAAGATAATATCTGGAGTGGAATTTGTAATCCCGTTTATTTTTCTCTTATCCTCGTAAAATATACACTTCAAAGGATCGCTGAGTTTCCTTTCTCCACGACGGAGAGAAACGGGTGGACAGAATCATCGCATTTGTTGCGGGAGGCAACGCATTATCCCTTAAACTTAAATCCACGTAGCCAGCCAGGCATTTCGCCTCGGATCTCGTAAGTATTGTTCTAAACTCGAACATTTCTTCCACAACTCCCCCGGAAGCCTTAGTTGTCTTTACAATGCGTTTAAGTTCCCAGACTCCGAGAACACGACACATTGTTGGGGAATCACACTTTGGAAAGGAGTTCTTAAGATTTGTTTTAAGCCACTCCGGGGCTCTTTTAATTTTTTTTTAAGGAGAAAGCGACTTTGTGATGAAAGGAAACAAAATGTTCTCGAAGATTCAAGGATGCGGGAGTCGGTAGGTGGGGCAAGGAATGCCTACGGAAGGGAGTGAAGAGGCAGAGGAGGGGAAACCCGGGAGGAATGGAGGGGAACGCATTATAAAAGGCAAGAGGCTCCGTCATCGCAGACGAACGTGGCGAAAAGACGCCGTGGGCCGCGGCGAGGTTGGGGTTGGAGAGAAGGCGAGGATCGAGGTAGAAGAGGGGAGATTCCTCTGGGGCTCTGCGCTTCGGCAGGAAATTACCTCCGCGTCGAGACGCCGACGGACATTCGATGGATGAGCTGGGAGACAAAGGCACTTCGTGTAGTCGCGAACTGACTTGCTTTCGAGATCGGACTCTCATGGGAAACTTGAAGTAACACTTCCTTTGAAAAGAGTTATGAAAATATGAGGTTCCATAAGGACCGCCGATTTTGGTTTACGCATTATTTTGTTAATCGGGTTGCTGAGTAAATACCATCTGTTAAAAGTTTCCTTAATCTTTATATGTGTATTTCCGGTCCACATATTTCACAATATCTCCATCAAAGTATTTTCTATATTTAGGGGACTGAATGTGACTTTCCACCTGTATTATGCGGTGTACAGTGATCGTTTAGCTGTACTATTGAAGGCCAATTAAAATCGCAGAAAATATTTTACCGATTACCGAGAAAGTTCAGGAATAGAAATCAATTACTCATCTTTTCTTCTAAACTTTTTGTTCTATTGCCTACTTTCACAAAAATCCAAGTTAACTATCCTCTTCTTTATTTCCTAACGCGTAATGGCATTCTCTGTCGTGATCAGGATGGTTTCAGTAAGTCCTTTTCCACCAAGAGCACCATTTTCTTTTCTTGGATGCTGTCATCCCTGTCCAAGGAGGTTATCAGCAGGGTTTTATGCTTGATCCTCCGAAGAATATCATCAATTGCAAACAATTTCTTTTAAAATATCATTATTTTAGAGTTCATGGATTGGCATTTATGTGGATATCTATAGTAAACTGGAGGGCGTACGACGAGACTATGACTATGGGCGCCATGTCAGTGAACGTATAGTAGTGTTTTGTTCTTCTAAACAACTGAAAATTACCTATTCATAGAAATCCACAAAATACCCTATTTATAATATTAGATATTACTATTATATATACATACTTATTCATGAGATAATAAGCGATGATGACTGCTTGGTGACTTCCGTGAGAGTATTCGCCGTTCGTACGATGGCGATGATAGTCTTCACTTGAAAGAAGGTATTTTGCCTCTGATTGGTAATCACTAATCTGTTATTCTTCAGGTCTTTACTTTCCAATTACACGTAGGTATAAGAAAAATATAATGGACGTCCGAAAAATAAATTCAGATCTCTGCAGGTTTTTACAATCAAGGTGTGTATGTGATCGATTTTTGTTTATTCTATAACACACGAAAGAATCAACGTATCCCAACGAAAGTTGAGACAAAGGTTTCAATATATTTTTAATAAATACCCAACTTTGGAGGCCACATTTCAACTTTATTTACTAACTGCGCTCCACATCCGTTTTCTAAATATTGACAAAAATTTTTAAAAATCGATATAAACATGTTAATTGAAGACCTACGTTCAAATTGCCAAACATTATTTTCGTATGACGTAACCTTTTCGAAATAGAGTGAGAAATACGATCACAAAAGTTAGTACTTTCCAACTAAACGTAAGTTAGTTGTGACATTGTTAACAATAAAAATATACTAATACCTTAAATTTACTATACTTATAACTAACATTGAAATATATTATTGAAAAGTTGAGCGGTATTTCCATGAATCCTTATTTTTAACGATTTTTCTCTTTACCTATTGTCGTAGAATTGTCTTAATAGTATTAATAGCTTCTTAAAATTCAGGATTATCTACCTTTGGAATGTCAGCAGATCGTCTAATCGGTTTTGTACATTATCCCCGTTTGCCTATAGCAAAGGTGTTCTTTTTACATTACAGTAACAGAAAGTATTATCATTTACTTTATTTATTAATAAATGTATGCTACTTTATCGATTTAGGCGAATTCCTGCTTTCTTCAAAACATGCAATGATGAGTACGTTCTTGGCAGTTACGCACGGGGTTCATTTTCTCATAAAAGACAGGAACGCCAAACGATTTCTAACAAAGTTGCAACATGTACGTACAATACTTATTGCACCAGAAGATTGTGAATGATGTCGGAACAGATCGCACATCTGCAGATTCTTTGCATGTTTAGGGACTTACTAGTTTTATAGCTTTACTGAACTCCGCACTTTGCGCTTTATAAACCTCTTATTCTAACTTGCTGGATTGCTTCGTATTTTCTGTTCATTTAAGGATCTTTATTTCATCTTTCTCTCAACCAAGAAAAACGTTGGATTATGATTTCTCGAGACGTAAGCGGGTATCTATAGCATATTAATTCCATAACATATTGAATTTTCATCGGGATGTTAAAAAATTGTGATTTAAAGATTTAGTTGAGCCTTCTTTAAATAAGAATAATAAATAAGAAAGGTGCTACATTTTTACAAAACTTTCAGTTATGATTTCATTAAACATTTAATTGAAAACTGGAGATTTTTTTCATTGATTGCCAATTTGACATTAATTTTGTCACTCAAAAACATTGTTTTGAGCTCAAGAACGCAATATGACCCACATTCAGTTTGTTGCTATATTCCATATGGACACATTCCAATGCTTTACAGATTAGATTAAAATTCATATTTATATTTGAGAAAGTTTTGACGGAAGGCATATGCGTTTTAACAATAATAAGCTTCAATTTAGCGAATTTTCTATGAAGGACCGGTGACAGGCTGGAAATCTTTAAAAATATCTTTCTCAATTAGTCAAAAAGATTAAAGAAACAGCCAAGGAAACTGGTACTTACAGGATGATAATCGCAATTGGCCTTGTTGAGAAGAGTTCAAATTATGTGATCAAAAATACTCACCATCTTTTGAAAGTTAAATGACCGTCACTCCTCGACATTTGAAACATGACTAACTCGTATCACTAAATCAATGAGACTCCAACCGAATTCGCCAATTTTTACTTCTCAATGATCCTTTAACACCGGTAACATTCTTGATACACTTTTTACTGAAAACGCTGGAACACCACTTAAACAAAACGTGTAGGTCTCCAAAAATATAAAATGCTCAAAACGTTTAGGTGTTGTAAATAAAGGGCTACGTCACTCCTCCCTGGTTTCTCTCTTTATTCAGTTAATTCTCTCGATTTCTTTTTTCTTCTGAAGATCATTGTTAGGGTAGTAAGACTCTTGATCTATCATTACGTTTTATGACTTATGAAGTGGAAATTATTCAGTAGGTCTCGTAAAAGTGTGAATAATGTTTCTTTTACTTAATGTATGTTAGAAGACCATACAAATTCCAGGATGGATTAATTTGGAGTAAATTAGGCTGATTTCTGAAGCTGGGACAGCAAAGAGTCAATATTTTTAGAATGGCTGTACTTGGTGTGAAGAAAAAATTAAACTTTATTTCAAGTTTTGATCACAGAAATGAAGAAAAGTACCGTAACCATGATATTGTCTTCACCGTAATGTTTTATTTCAGGTAAAGAAAAGAAATTATGACATGATGCTGTAAATGTAAGAATTTTGTTGTGAAATAAATAATTGAATTGAATTTGGAGGATAATTTACCGCAATACTAGGGGATGTCTGCGATGTTTTCATGGGTTGAGGGAAGCTGAGACTCATAGTCATCATCAAAATAATTGGGAACACTCTTTAAGAGAAGCTGCAAAATGAACAGAATGGGGAAGACGATGTCCTTTAGTTGAAGATCGGTTAATCGGTCACTTCTCCCCACCCCTTGTTGTCGCAATCCTGTCATTTGTGTTTGTATCGATGACCAACTTTCTAATTTCAACTTTCTAGTTTCCAACCGAACCGAAAGCAAACCGAATCGACCTATTCGAACTCTAGGGTCGGTTCAGGTTGGTTGCGTTGAGTCGGTTCCAGGTTGGTTGATATATTGACCCGATCCGACCCGAATTTGTCCGAATAAAAACCGAACAGAATTTTAACAGAATTTAACCGTGTTAGGACCGAACATAATTTTGTATAAATCAGAAAACAACATGGAAATAATTTGATTTCTAATTAATTGTAAGTTTTATGGTCACGAGTAAATGGAAATAATGCAGTTTTAAACCGAAAATTAAATCAATTTGTTCAAATTTGAATAATTTATTAATTAGTTCTATAAAATATAAATGAAAAAGAGAAAGTGTAATTACGAAGCATGTTACCCGTGCCGTGAAAAATAAATTATATCAGAAATTGTTTTAACAGTTAAAGTTTTATTTATTGATGTGTAAAACATCAATTCATTTTTAATGAAAATGATATTTTTTCTCATAGAAAAGATACAAATGACAAGCATGCAATTGTTTTAACAAAAGCGCAGTAAAAATTCAAAGTCTAAAAAATACAGATGTCGTGATATACATTTATGTAATTGTCGATTTGGACCAACTGCACCGTCACGAAATAAACATGCGTGATTTTCTGCATAAGTAATGAAAAATAATGTAAAATAAATAAGGTACACTAGCAATGAAAAATATAATATATATGATGGTAAAATAAAATGGTTTTGCAGGAATATCTGCTTTAAGTGCGAAATCTTCTCCAAGTTCTGTTATTATTTCTTTATCGAGACCAAATTGATCGTGTTCAATTAAACCTAGTGTATTAACCACTAAAACAAGTGTATCGATCGAGACCTTAATTTTAAGATCTTGCAATTGTTGAAGGACAATAGTACGCAATATAGTTTCATCTATGGTCGCTAGAGATTAAAGGCTATACTAGTATCAATTGTTCTTACTGTCTGCATTTGATACTGATATTGAGTCTGAGTCTACGTACTGAGTACGAACCGTCGAGTAATATATGCAACGCGGACTTGGCTGTCATCTATTGTAGAAGCACTTGTTTGTACCCAGACTTGGTTACGAGTGGGATTAACAGATGTAAAATTGACAAATCGTTAAAATGAAAATGAATAACTCCACCCGAATATGCAAAACGCTTTATTGAATATGCAATTAGTATCATTCTACCAATAAAAACTTGGAACCTTCTTTTTTTGTACAATTTTCAATACCTTATTTCCACAACTTAACATTTTTTTTCCAAAAGTTTTCTTGAGTGGAAATAATGCTTTGTCATTGCCTGCCTTACCTAAACTATACAATACTACAATAACTATGATATAATAAAATAGAGAGAGTTTGAGTACCAATAGTATCTTGTCTATGTGGCTAAATCATTTAATAGTAAAAATATTCTATAGTATATTAATAGTAAAATATTCTGCCTGTCGCTTTGGTGTTAGAGCCATATAGCAGAGCTTCAGGTTACTTTTTCATGTCGGAATTAATTTTAACAATTAGTGCCTTCTTAAACATAAAGGTTACATGCTCTGTAGATTATGTAGGAAATGAAGCAACAAGGGAGGTGGTTGTATCAGCCGGCTTGGTTATATGTCTGACTGTAAGCGACAATAATACAATGTGTTGCCGCTAGGAGATGTTAAATTAATTTTGATTTTTCGTCAAAATATTATCAACCAGCATGACATTTCTTATTTTACCTTCATAATGAGGGTGCTTTTTACATGAATTGCGACATTTCTTTTGGGTTTATGTAGTTATTAAGGAATGTGAGTATTAGAGAGCAACTTACCATATGTTTTCAGAAGTTGAAACGTGATACAAAATTAAGAAATATTAGTACAAAATCAAATTATATAAGAAATCTCAACACCAATGATATTTGGAGACAATTGTCTTAATTAGATGCCATTTTCTAAATTCAGTCACTGTAGATTTCTTAACGAAAAAACATTTTTTCCATATTTAATTGTGGCTAACTTCATAATTAAATAATAAATATAAATAAATAACTTGTAATGACATGTTTCCACGTAATGATATGTATTAATTTGAAATTATATGCAAGATGTTTCTCGAATATTGAGAAGAACTCATTTGCGTGGAAATAAACGGAATTATTACCATAAAAATGTTTGTCACTGTTTTGATTCTAATTTCGACGACTGGCTCATTCCAATTCAGACACTGAAAAAAATTAATAGAAAAAATTAGTTGGGCCAACTGTATAATGTTTAGTGGCAGTTCGATAATGTTTAGTTTAAAACAACAATTACCAGGGAAATATAAGAAGATTGCGAAGAGAAAAAAAAGTAACTTTTAGCTCAGATTTCATCAACTATCAAAAATTTTGAGTATAAGATTTCGAGCATTAAAACACTTATCCTTTGCCTTGTCCAATATTTTTTAAATATATTGTAGATCAAGGTAATTTCAACGAATACTGAAGTTGGTTTGGATACAAAATTAAGATGAGTGTATTTTGAGAAAAAAAAAGAGAATGACGAACATTTGTTATTGGATTGTATACTGTATGGAAATGATGCTATTTACAAGAGCTACGATATCGAGTGGTGAATATATATGACAAAGTAAAGTTGGTTAGGAATATAATTTTTATATGAGTTATAAGAATAACATATGCACGAGATTGATATGTTACGGAACATGTATAAAAGAAGTAGGTGATCAGGAAATGAAATTATGAGGAATATAACTTTGTTCTTAGCCAGGGTGTCGAAGAAGTGAACTTCATCCAATAAAATAAATTTTTAAGAGTCTTCTGAGTATATTTTAGTGATTCGTGAGAAAGTGAATCAATGACGAAGACAAACTTCTCTTTGGTAAATAAATGTCAGTTCTAGCTATGAAACGCTGAGGTAGGCTTTCCAGAACAGCCACATGGTGCCTGCGATGGCCGACAGTGACGGTGGTGGCCGCTGTCACAGCAGGGAATGCCGTTGCTTGGCTACCGTCGCCAGGGCTAACCGCTTGGGGGACTCCCCTTCCTTCGAGGCATAGCGGTCTGGCGACGAAGCTGCTACCCGAAGGCTGCACCGCCGCTCCATGCACGAAATATTTCTGTGGCTACTCGTTGTCTAGATTAGTGCTATACTTTGTGTATACGCCGAACCTCTGGCTACTTCCAGATGTGACCTGAGTAGGGCGTCTCCCAACCGTGCTCGGTCCGCCCGTTAAGTCCATTACGCACCTGGTCCTATCTGATTGAAAAATGATTTTCTCTTTTATAAATATATCGCAGATATTGTGGTATCTTTGAAATCAAATAAAAAGAACAAACAAGATACCACAGAGACCAAACGTAGTATTTGCAGTGTCACAATATTTTCATAAATATTTAAAAAGCATTTTTTACCAAACTACTATTTTTGTTGGAGGCAGTTTTTGTTTGGAAGTTTATTCATTTCTTTATTAATCAAATCGGATAACAAGTTAATGAAATAATTATTTGTATTAATACGAATACTAAACCACAATACTCATGAGACATGGCGATGCACTTCCATCAACTGAGGAAGACGAGCAGTTACCTCTGTCAGTGTGCGATGCGACACTGAACATTCCTTGTGACGTTGGTTGAATGATCTGAGTCCGCTGCATCCGTTTCGAGCATTCGCACTATTTTACAAGTTTTTATTTAAATTCACTTGTTCGTTAGTTTGGGCCAAATCTTGCAACTGAATTTTCAACCAGCCCTCTTAACCAATTGAACTGAAATTTGGCACACACAAACCCGATGACAATGAATTATTATGATGTATAACTCAAATAAAATCTCCTTTTTAAGTTTTAAAATTACAACTTTATTCCAAAATAACTCGCGGTGGATTTTTCCCCCTGAAATGCAATCCGTCTCTTCATAGAAATACGTATACTGAATTGCACAATCTATGCCTTTTCACTATAACTTCCTCACTACGAACAACTATGGAAATTCTTACCTTATCGTTACGAATAGCGAAGGAACGTCTTATCTTATCTTTTCGATCGCTTCTCAAAAGGATGTTTATGCTATTGGAAAGTGCACGGACGTTATTAAATTAATGTTTTTATTTAGTTTAAATAAAAGTTTGTGTTAAAAAATTTTTTAGTATTGTAAACAAGCAAGATTAATAATTACGACAATTAAACAAATTCTAATACTAAGAAGTACAAAATATAGATAAAAAACCTCTTTAAAACAAGCTTTTATTTAAGCCACGTACTAAAACGAATAAAATAAGTTTAGTTTTTTTATTAAGGTAACGCAATGACAAATATTAGTAGTAGGTGACGGGGGGGGGAGTGCAGTGAGGGTCAGTGCCCTAAACCCCAAGATATGGGTTTCTTAAAGGGTCCTCCAATTATGTACGAAAAACTTTTCTCAATACAAAATCAATTAAAATTGAAAAGTAAAACACGGAAACATGTCATTTTGGCTCTTATAAATAATTCTCTTGTTTCATAAAGTATCTTAAAGTACCTTGTATACGACGCACTAAGTATGATAAGCCAACTAAATGTGAATGTTAAAAAAGGTACTGAAATATTTTTGTACGATTATTTACTATTTAGACAGCGATTGGAGAGAGAGGTGGAAGAGAAGGGAAAGGTCAGTACAACTTAATCCACGAGATTTCGTTTCATTCAAACTTTACTCAGATCTCTTGAACACGATTAGTACTTTAATTATCTCTGTGTTCATGATTTCAGAAAAGAAGGGAAGACCTTCATCGGTGAAAGGTACGAAAATATTATTTTCACCATTGCTTGTTGGTTTCTACTTTACGTGACGAATTACATATTTTCTTATTCCCAGGTTTCTTAATTTTATATTTTTGTACCCTTTGTGAGATTACCTGAGTATTCCTACTCGTGCCTTCGTAATACTCCTTTTTGTAATTTTAACTAACAATTTTAATGAGATAAGACACGCAACTCGTGAAGTCCAATCCTTATACAGATATCAACTGGAATAATAACGTACTGAATGGTTAGAGTGTCCAGGGAAATTTATATTGTCGCAACACTCTTTAGCGAGCAGCCATTGCAGAAATAATTTACAAATAAATAATTTATTGTCACAAAAAGCAGTCACAGAATTTTTATTACCACACGGAGAATAAGAAACTGTTTCACAAATAAACAAATTAATGTTTAAAAAGCTGTTACAACATGTGTATGAGAATAATGCAACAAGAAACAAAGAAATTAACAATTCAATATTGTTTAAAAATGTTGATCAATTAAAGCAAGAAAAGAAAAATAAATATTTACCTTCTAAGCATAAATATAAATTTGATAGTGAGAAATTCTGTTTTTCAGGTCCTTTTCCTCTTGCCGAAAATTTTTCTTGCAGATCTTTCTTCATGATCTTTCCCAATATCTTCCTCACCACTTCTTTGTCATTTGCTGAGCCAGCGGCCACAAAGGAGTTCATGAATTTCAACTGTACACATAAATATAACTTAGAAGTTCACATAATTAAATTTGTACTTTCTATTTTAATAATTGAAACTAGCACAGAAAATAGGCCTAAGAAAATCCTTTGAAAACACCGAAATCTTGTTAACTGACCCTTCACTTGTAAACAAAATCACAATAGAAGAAAAGCAAATCAAAATTATAGACAAATTTAAATATTTAGGTGAAAACATAACTTATAATTTCAATGAGATATGACGTAATAGAATAAACAAATTAACCAAAGCACTATATGTCACCAGGAACTCATATAACAAAAAATGTCTCTTAATAGCCACAAAATTAAAGCACTACAGAACAGTTACACAATCAGAAATAATATACGCAAGTGAAACCATTTTTAAAACAACTAACTCTGCAGAAATAGACAGAATGCTAAAGACTTGAAGAAGAATAGTCAGAACATGCATAAACAAAAAGTTATCAAGTAAACGGACACTGGAGGCTAGCTTCCAACGAAACAGTCTACAGGGAAATGGAGCCAGTAATGAGCACAATCAGAAAGAAGCGCATATCATTCTATGGGCATTTAATCAGAACACCAGAAGACACAATCATCAGGAGAATAATAGAAAAATTATGGAACAGCAAGAGTAGTATTAGATGGATTATGGAAATCAAGGAGGATACGAGGGTACCACAAATTACAACAGAGTATTTAAAGAACAAAACAAACAAAATGAAGGGGCTCAAAGACAGAAAAACAAGACTAGAAAGCAAGATCAAGAAACGGACGATGGGAAGGGTAATTTCAGACCAAGAAAGAATGTTAAGATCTGAGAGAATGAAGAACTTCTGGACTAAAGGGAAACTAAAGAATCCTTTGTATATAAATGGACCAAAGTTGTCCAATGAAGGCCATAAAATATAAATAAAAAAATAATTGAAACTATAATTTTAATGGATATATTACAGGACACACTTACTAAATTGTTCTTTGTCTGTTCATTTGTTAACTGGAAGTCAAATAATTCAAAGTCCTTCAGATTTTGTATGGGAAATGGCAATGTTAAGATTGAAAATTTTTTTGATGCCGCAATGAACTGTAGGACGACTTCATGACGTTTTAGGGCATCGTATTGTATGCAGCGAAAGTTTTTCAACAAGTCTTTGCTAAATTTTGAAACTTTCTATCAATGTAAGTTTTTGTTCTTTCCCCTTAAATAACTATTATTTGGATTAGTATGACGTAAAGACACCAATAAAACACTTTTGAGAATAAATGTGCTAAGTGACAAACAATGCAGATCAAAACATTGGTTGGTATTTAAGTCTTAAAAATGAAAGAAATAAAATATTTTCCATATAATAATGTTACTAATTTTGAAAAACTTCTTACAAAGTTCGTTTAAATTTTGCACTTCACCATCACCTGGAAGAAATATAGTATTAAAAGTCATGAAAATAATAAATTTAAATTTAGAAAATGTCATACTAAAGATATGTAATATAAATGATATTCTGAGGAATTTCAGTGAATGAAGTCTTCATACCATTAAAAAATTGATTTATGTTTTTTGACACAACTTCTCTTAATTTACCTTTTGGGAGCATGTTACTTTCTCTCTGTAGTCACAGGGGTCAGATCCCAAAGAAAACAAAAATTTTAGTAAACTTAAGGGTAGAATAAATGAATACTAGTATTGCCTCACCGATATCCAACTTCATTAAGGATAGAAACCTAGGTTTATGTATTAATTAAATAATTTGTATTTTTAAATAACTTTTATGGTTTGAATAATTCAATTGATTTAAGAGGAAATATATTTTTAAAATAATAAATTATACATTTATTTATATTACCCTCTACATCTGACGATACTGAAGCACCCATGAATACTGTCTTCCATATTTTTGCCTCTGAAGCACCTGTAAATACTCGTATATAATAAGTTTCCTTTAAAAATAAAAAAATAATAAAAATATTTTTTGATACTTAAATAAGTTGGGAATGTAAAGTACATGTAAAACTTATACTGCCCTTATAAACTAAAAAATTCTTACCGGAAGTACTAAGTTCTGAACTGGTTCTTTCACGTTTGTGCACTCCGAATTTCAAATTACTGCTTCCTACGAAAGAATTGTTTGTATTATACAATGATTGAGTAGTATTAGTGCAATGACAACAAATGATTAATGGTATCAAGTACAAAACACACCCATATTTAATATTTTACTGCTAGTTTAGATGGCTTTAACTGAACCTACGTCTCCTTGAACATATAAATGATTAAATGCTCTTTATCACCTCATGTTGTTCCCGGCAGTACGCATGAATACTCTCCAAAATCAAATGTTAGGAGCAACTTGTGTGGACAACAACGTACAGTATAATAAAATATTCAATTTAATGCTTTACCAAGAACGAAATATCCTCTCTACTTTCAATTTTGAGAAACAACACTTAAATTACAAAATTAAATTTATAGTGATGGTATGTCATGAAAATAAGAAACCTTCATCTCCTTCTGAGTCTCGTCTTCATCCGTATCTTTCTCTAAAACTTGTCCAGGTGAAGGGTCTGTAAACATAATAAGCAGATCACATTTTTTTCAGAATTAAGAAAATAAAAATGATTCAGTTGTGTTTCCTAAAATCTTTTTGTACAGACAATACTAACTTTGGTATTAAATATTATGAAACAGAAGTTAGACTGTTTGCTTCATTAGACGGAACATGAATGAAATTTTAGATTACTCAAGCATGATTATAGGTACAGTATGACCAGGATGACAATAGGGGCAACAGTATTTATATTTAAATCTATCTTTTTGTGTATATTCTAACGTACCCAAATAGCTGTGGTGTGGAAACAAATAATAAGGATATCGTTATGATAATTATAATAAAAAAATAAGGTTCGGAACTTCTGATGTGATTTACCACCGTATATTCTGATAGTAGTACATAATACAGTTAACATTCACAATGATTACAATATTCTAATGATCCCCACAAAAATCAAAAAAAACACTTGCAAACAATTCCTTTCAAACTATTGTGTAACATTAACTACAGCTCAAAAATCATAGATCGTGCAATTACACTTGAAATTAATACACTAAAATTTAATACAATATTCAAAAACAACAACAAGCACGTAATGAGCTTTGACTACTTCTCTCTTGATGTTTTATTAACAGTTCATCAATTTGCTTTATTTTATACTCTTCTTTCTTCTCGGAATGATTCTCAATTTTAATTACATTGAATTCGAACTAATACAATTTCAATGCAATTTTCTCCTTTACAAGGTACTGATTGGCACCGAATTACAAAAATGAATTTACACTCCCTAGTTCACGAAACACTCAGGAACAATGTTCGTCTCGCAAGACGTATACTCACACCAGCGAATAATTCTTCCAAAATCGTTGTCCGATCTCACCAACTCAAGATACCCTTCCTTCTCAACAGGCTGCTCAGCTGCCGTCGTCTAGTGACCTTGACCTGCCTTCTCGTCCTTCTGCGCTACCTTTGCCACGTGCCTCGTTCGTCCAGTTCTCCCCTCGAAAATCGGCTTCAAATTGTTCGAATTCGTACTGGTACTTCCGATATTATGTTGCTAGCTTCACTTGGAGCTCTTTCTCAAACAATAATACGTATTCTTAACTTTCGTACTATTTCGGTTGTCCTCCTTCTAATATCGCGTATTACGAGTTAATATCATAAAAATGATACACGCCAAAATTATTTCTCCGCTCCTATTTCAATTAAAGCGCTTCAATAATCAACTTTGATTATTAATTACTTATCCGGCTCGACTTCTCTTTCGATTGATAAACGCCACGTGTGACTAACTGCAATTCTCA
Organism: Laupala kohalensis; assembly: GCA_002313205.1. Lineage (NCBI taxonomy): Eukaryota > Metazoa > Arthropoda > Insecta > Orthoptera > Trigonidiidae > Laupala > Laupala kohalensis. The sequence continues at coordinate 300,210 of NNCF01129731.1, forward strand.
CGCTGC
>NNCF01129731.1:300712-311950 GCA_002313205.1 Laupala kohalensis
ATATATAAAGCACAAGATTTAGTGGGTGGAGGGATGATTCCAGACTCAGGCCCTCCCCACAAACAACGGAGAAAAAATTATTTTGTATAGAAAATTGAAATTATCCATAACATCAGATCCCTAAGAGACCTGAGCCCCACTCAAAATAAAATCGTGGATCCACCACTGTGGATATACCCATGCTGATTACCATTTTCATCGAATTTTACAGCATTAGGAGCAGTCCCCTTGAAAACAATCGTAGATGCACCGCTGCCTCTCCGATGTGCTTGAATGTGGAGATGAATGGTAAGAACATTTTCATCAATCACAATCATAACATTCATGAAAATTAAGAAAAGGAACTGGTTTAATACTTTTGAATACATGCATTATGACAATATCATTTTTTCCTGGATGTACATTGATGATTCTAAAACATTTTAAGCTTCTTCCTCATTTAAAGTCAGCAGAACATCATACATTGTGTCTCCCGCTACACTGTCGTGAAGTTCTTGGCTAGAACAAGCAATTTGTCCACAAATATTGGACAAAGTTCGTTGAAGGTGTCGTTTGCCCTGTTCATAATTTACTGAATTGGACAAAAAAAGTCAAATAGTGAAAATATGTTTATTTAAAAAAACTTATGAGATACCTCGTACTCCTAGTCTAAAAATTAGACATGAGACTGCAATTGTACAAAAAAAATATTATTTGGACCCAATTGATTACAATGGAACCATTAAAAACCGAAAAAATTATACTCTAGTACATAAAAATAATATCCATCACATCATTAGTCTATAACTGCTACTATGACAAACATCACCAGTGCAGCTACAATATAAGAAAAATATATTCCTCAATTTGTTAACATTGCGAGATGTTAAAATTGGTTTTTCAAAGAATAAGACATTCCATCTCAGAAACATGTAACCAAGTGGTGAAATAATGGGAAAAAAACTTCTTAAAAAATTGGAGTAGACATAATTAGGGTTTTTAAAGAACACTTTTCGGAACAATCCAAGTCATGACATCTTCTAATGAAGATGAGTATCAAAAGGAAAGCCCATTTATCACTCATGAGTATGAAAGTTAAGAAAAATAATTTTCAATATTTTGCAGTTACAAATTTTTCAACGCTTCGTTAAAATCGGACACTTTTGAAAATTTGGAATCCTTATGAAACTATAATTGAAAAACGAAAATCTGAAAAAACCATGCAATTTTTATCTTGATTTACACGTAGTGAGAAGGTACTATTTCTAAAAATTATCAAAAAATGCCAAGACTCATGCTCACGAGAGCCGTGACATATCCGAAAAGTTTGCTTCTCATCCGCATTGTCTACAAATAAGTCATAACACACCAAGTTCAAAATTATTTTTAGTTGAAGCTTTTTCAGTATATACGAATATAATCTGATTATATTTCTGGACGGTTAGTTATGTGTACATCAACATGAAGACCAGAGAAATGTGATACAACAAACATGTCTTATGCTCTCTCAATTCTCGCGAATCAACGTCAATGAACAGAGTACTAAATAATGGAGCAAATTTGCAAACACACCACCTTATTAGTGAAAGCATAAATCACAATTATATATCGCAGGTTTATACGTTATTCCTTAATTCGTTGATGAAGAAAAATTCCTTTGTTACATACCAGCACTGGTTATCACTTGAACGTAGTACGATGTCCACGTATTTTTAGTTTTTTTCAATTGTTTTACATATTCATCTACTAAACCATAATCCTCTTTGGGAGGATAAAATCACTTCTTTTTTATTATATACCAGTGATTTGATACTGCATAAAATTTTACACCAAAATGTATACCGCCATTTCATGCTCTTGTACACAGCACTTCGTATTCTGATAATATTCATTATGCAAAATCTCTCCTGATAAATTTTGTCAAATTGATGCCGACATATTACGGTTCTGACTGCCAAACTTTGAATATTCATAACTTGATTCATATTGTTGATGATGTAGCTTACATGAAAATACCACTGGAAGAATATTCTGCATTCATTTTCGAAAACACGGTAGGTTTTACCAAAAGATTGTTAAAATCAACTACAAATCCTATTGTACAGATAGAAAACCGCATAAGAAGTTTAGAATGTGGTAATACTGAATCCGTAAAAATGCGGTTTCCATTAGTGAGTTATGTGGTAAAAAATCTAAATTTCCAATCGCACAAATTGATGAGGTGCAGGGAGATAAAAAAAGTTAAAGCAAATAACATTTATATGTGTGACTGTGTCTCACCCTAATAACATTGTGCTACTTAACGATTGTTAAAGTCAAAGAGATGTTTGTAAGATAATTAAGTGATTTCCGAAGTAGTGATATCATTGTAAGAGCAAGCAGAATTCATGTGATTGGTGATATGTTTGACTATCCGACAAATTGGCATAAATTGTGTTAAAGATTTATCTTCAAGAGGCCACAGTGGTGAAATATTGGAGATTTCTGTCAAGTCTCTTGATAAAGAAAGCTTGGTGACAAAGATCGGAAACAGAAATAGTTATAACATTATTACATAAGTAAGTTAAATATCATTATGTTCTGAGAAAACTATAAATGGTGCAAGCTCTCTCACAAATGTTTTCATTATTGCATCTTTTCTTCTTTTGTATTATAATATTCTTGATTAACAGTTGTGATTCTATATTGCAACAGAAATTCATCACTTAGGGTTAAATATTTCATATGGTACGGTGTTTCTCTCCTTGCAGATAATGCTATTGAAAACTGAACTAAATACAATGTACCTTATCTGAGTATGGATATTCACAAATTATGTTACACAATCTGAATCCTTTTTCTATCTCATTGTAAATTTTTGTTCCTTGCAAGCATTACATGAATAAAATTACGAAAAGTATGATGTCTTGTGTAAGAGTTACTATATTTTGTGTAGTTGTTTTCCCACGGTGTGTTCATTGCTCGTATAACGGGAAGCATTTTCCTTGCGAAATTTCGTTAGGATACAAATGTTCAACGTCGAAAAGACGTAATATTTTTCCGTCGTTTCTACGTTGCATAACTACGTCGTCTCGACTTCACGTTACAACGTCGGGACGGCGTCGTTTATCGACGTCGTCTTTCTACCAGATCTCGACGTCAAATCAACGTAGTTTATTATCGTCATCTCGACGTCGCGTAACGACGTTGTCTCGACATCAGGAAATACGACGTCGAGACTGCGTCGTTTATTTGACGTCTTGTGTGAGATATAACGAATGTTGTTTTGCGCATTAATCTATTTACTAATTAATTATGTGCAATGAAAATGGAAGTCCGTATCACCGAAAACGGAGAAAAAACGCAAGTTAATGGAAAACCACTTTGATTTTGATTTTTCATACCTCAGGTCAAGGAGATAATTAACGTGATTTAAAGAATTAAACAGAAATAAATAAAATCAAAGAAGAGACAATGTTGAGTTAAAAAGATAATCATATTCACTGATGAACCTACTTCCTTAATGCGTAACGGATATGAATGCATTTTGTGTTACATTAACTGAAATAATTAGACTTTGCAAAAAAATCAAATCAATTAACAGTATTTTGTTTTGCTTTCCTCCATTCTGATAGCAAAACATATATCAGATTTTTCTTCCGTTTAAACTTTTGTACAGCCTCATGCCATTTCATCAACCACTCCCATTCCGAACCAGTGAGTAATCGCGTTATTTCAGGACGGCAGACGAGGATTAAATATTCCACACATTGCACATTACTACCCCGTTGCCACTCCTCGTTTAATTCCCACTCCTACTGCAAGCGCTCCACGAACAAACTTTGACGAGTGTTGTCCAACTTGGAGCCACTAAATCGAGTTCGAACTGGTGATCCCCATTTGAATGACTGCATGGTCAACGGAGCGTTAGATCCGGCGTTTGTACCGGCTGCACAATCATTGTTGGGGTGTTTGAAGGAGCGCACCCCTGCTGATGCACGAGAAGAAGCAGAATTACTTTTCAACGGGGTAGTTAGGTTTCTCAAAGGAGAGTCCCGGAGAGCAAGCAGCAGGATCCAGCTCCACTCCCGCCCCCAGCACCGCCCCCGCCGTTCAAGAGACCGCCGTTTCTCTCTTCCCTCCACCGCTAACCACTCACCTCGTTACGCGCATTGTCTAACGCGTGGCACGGAGAGGACGCGGAGGAAGCGCTCCAGTCCTCATATCGTTTGCCCCTCCTCGTCCTTAACTCGCGTTATGAACATCGGTCCGCACCCGGGTCCTGGTGGCGCGGGTGGCCTGTTGCGGAGAGAGCCAGCCCCTTCAGCAATTTGTCAGCGAACTGATCGCGCGAGCGCAATGGGGAACTGCATTGTTGGCTGTTGCGAGGAGGGGTGTCGGCGTGGTGGTTGTGCAGACGCAGGAACTGCGAGCGAGCGGGAGCGGGGTCGCACAGCTCATGAAGTAGAACACACACCATCCTCGTAAGATCATTTGTCCCTTTGCGCTCGCTACCCTCGAACCAATAACATTTATTGGAAAAGCGTCTTGAAGGAACCTCCAATGAGCGTTTTGAGAAGAACAATTATTTTGTCTTTTTACGACCCACGTCTTCATCAGATCGATACAATGCAACAAAGAACAAAGGGAAAGGAAAAGCTAAGAAATCAAATAATGCAAATAAAAATGATTTCTCTAATGAGTGATATATTTTCGTGACGTCAGTGTCTCTCCTTTCTTTCAATCCATTGATTTGTCATGATACTATAATACCATTATGGTGTTATCCACTAACAACCAGGAGGTTTTGTTCAAAATGACAAGAAACCTTTAGCCAATAAAATGTTCTCCATAATTAAATAATTTGAAATTTTCATTAACGAACAGGAATTCTCTCACAACATGATGAAGGATCACACTAATTACTACGCTTCATATTTAACACCAATTGCTTTTCAAAGAATAACTGACTTGAATTCTAAGCGAGTGATCTATTTTGGATGTTCTTGTGTAATGAAAGTTCTTGGAGCGAAAAAGATACGTTTATGAAAGTTTTCATATAATACTGCAAGTACTATTCATGAAATGATTTTGAAACATTATGAATAGAAGAAAGATCAACAGTTTACGGTGCACGTGTGTATTTTATTGCGAAAATTTAAGATGAAATTAAGAATATAATTATCTGTGAATATAATTAAGAAATACTGTGATTTATACCTGCAAACATTTACTGTAAGTTTATTCAAACCTCTTTCTACTAACAAACAATATTCTTTTGCATTTCCTAACTTCTCCAAAAGAGAATATATTTTAAAAATTTATACCTATTTATTCTGTAATCTGCGCAAAGAAATGATGATCATTCATTCTTTCACACACAAAGACCTATCTCTGTGGGTGCAGAATGGTATTTTAGCGCTTGGGAGCTTCCGAAATACAAACCTCCAGCAACGTCTCGCATAGAGGCACGGTGTCTGTGCTGCCTGTCCGGCGTCTATCTTACTTTTTCAGTCATTCCTCTGCTCACACTCTTAGCTGAACGTTTCCTTCCATCGCTTCTTACTTCCTCTCTACCATTCCCTGCGAATATCACCTTGCTCCAACCCATTCTCTACATTTTTCCAGAAATATTTAATTCTACATTCTAGAAATAATTTCTCCCATTCGATTCTGGATTTCTGGTTTCATTTGCAGCAAAAAATGGTATCCACCTCTTTTTTCTTATTCACCTGTTAATAATTACGAAATCAAAATATTAATGAGTTTTGCCTTGTTCAAGTTTCCCTCAATTACTCTCCCGAGAAGCGTTACTTCGTCCCAATTTTTTTTATGCAGTCGGGTATGATGATATACCTAAAGAAGATTAAATAAGTGTTCTTTTTCTTTAGTATCTTTTTCCATCTAAGCAAAAGTAACGGTACCTTCGATATCACATCAAAAATCCTTAGGCTACTGCAGTGTTGACGCACATGTTCAACCATGAGATAGTCGAAGTCATAGAACACTTTTGAATTTATCGATTTTAAAAATTCGTAGATTACATCTATGATGTGACTGTTTGTAGGAGACATCCGGCAACAAAACAAAGTTCATGATAAATGAGAAGAGCAGCCAGTAAATTCCCTCATCTCTACAAATCGAATGACTAAGTGCAATCATCACCGCCATTGCCACCGACATGTCAACGCTTTCAGAGACCATTCCGTGTTTTCGCCTGCTACAGCGTGACTGCTACATCCCGGCGAGCGACGCTGCTTGGTGGGTTGCGGTGACAGGGACAACCAAGGGGAAGCTGAAGCGGAAGGGGCTGAAGTAGCTCCGCATCGGAGGATGGAAGGAGGAGGACGAATCGAGGAGAGAGCACGAGGGGAGGGGAGAGCATGGTTGGGGCATGGGCGGTCGCACTCCACTCCACAAGCTGCCGAACACGCAGGCGCAGCCGCTTCAGCAGATTAGATCAATGGAGACAGACGTGAGAGTGAATCTAAATTACAAATTGGCAACGTGACAAGAAGAACATGATAGGGAACAATGAGGAGATGTGGTGGGAGGGTGGGAGTGGGAAGAGAAGGGGGAAACCGCGGGGGTCGCGAGGGGCTGCAGATTTCGTTTGACAGCTTCGAGCGCTGACATGCTGCTGCGCTGAGGGCTGCGGCGAAGACGAAGCAGAAATGAGACACAATGCGACTGCGACGGTGGAAAAGGTGCAAAGGAACAGGACGAAGGAAAACTTCTATTGGTATGAAAATAAATGTAAAAGAATTGTGGTTGTGGAGTGTGAAAAGAGAAATACCGGAATGGAAAATAATAGAGCTACCAGATGTTTGGCAGATGACAACGAGAAGTAGATTGCAGTTACCTGTTTCGACATATTATGGAAGAAATTTATGAGAAAGAAAAGATAGCTTTGGAAGAATTATTGAGCGCCATAGCCTGATCGTAGTGATATCGGAGAAGGTCGGCCCCAGACTATCACAATCGTTTTAGGATTATGACAACATTCCCTTCATGTCAGAACATGCAGATATGGCCGATATAGTCGCCACGGCGTCGTCACAACGCAGTAGCACGACATTGGAGATCAACGTCAAACTAATTTCGCACCGGCATCGTCACAATGTCGTCCAAGGTCTTTCTCAATTTACTGAATTTACGCCAGATAATTGTATATCGTTGTGTTTTCCAATACTTTCTCTCTTCCCCTTTTTTCAATGTGTTTTGGAAGACTCAATTCTATGTCGTGTTACGATATGATCCCACCATATTATAAAGGTAATAAGTAACACAAGATTGCTACATAAGATGAAATGCTTAAATTGGAAGTGATTCAAGAAAGAGCGTGTTGTAAATACAACTTACAAAACAACTTTGGTATGGGTAATATGTTAGAACACAGCTCAAGAGATTGTATATAATTCTGCTGCTTAAAAAAGTTTGTCTAAATTAATACAGTTCCTGAAGAGTGAAACTTTTGAAAATTCTCTCAAATAAAAATGAAGGCAAGAGAAGTATTACTCGTGATAGTACTGTTCAGTCCATTACTTTTGACGATTCTAGTGATTTTACGAAACCTATTCCAAAAATTTCAGGATAAATAATGCTTCATTAATAATGAAGAAAGTTAATCTAATTTATTCTGCTTTCCGTCCTAACATCAGTCACACTTCACTGAAGAAGGAACATGTTATTTAGGAATTCTTCTGTACAATTCTCTTCCAAAAACAGATTAAATCTCTTAAAATTCCCAGTTATGTGCTTCCTACTGTATCATTACTTCTTTAATTTTCAGGAAAACTCGCATATCGATTTTAGAAAAACTATTCAATAGTATAATAAATATACTGCAATACAACGCTATTTAATGTACAAATTAAAATAAAATTGTCAAGTATAGACAGTAGTTTAGGAAAGAGACAACTCAGGAGCTTTCTAAGGTTACAATTTTCATACTTGGTCTGATGTATGCCTACACTATTTACTATACTTCTTTTTCATCTTTACCTACGAAGAAAATGTTTCCCTTTTCATTCAGTGTATACTTAAATTTAAAGGAACAAGAAAATAGAAGAAAAATGATCTATGGTATGCATCTGAGATATATTGATTGAATACCGGTATATCATGACATAAGGATGAAATAGTGATAGGTAACTGTTTCTGCAGAAAGCAGTCGAATACCAATACAAAGATAAATAAATCAACATTAAAAATATCACCAAAATATTTGAATTGCTGAAAACCAATAATTCGATACGTTTCTCATAAACAAGTAGTATCACATATTCAGTTATTATTATCACATGAAATAACGGTTTTTACAGCCCTCTCAGCTGAAGTCAACTCAATAGACACGCACTTCCATGCTCAAGAATGCGTTGCGTACTTTTGAATCTGGACTAGATGGTAAACAGAAAACTTTAGGATGCACAAAAACATATAGAATGAAAAACTAGTGGTGCAAAACCATTCCATATACTTTCTCATGTGCGTTTTTCCATCTGCAGCGTAGACTGACAAAAATATCGTTGAAGTGTTATGTTAATGTAATTTCGTTGTAGACAGAAATTGATGTATTTTCATATTTGCAGTGCGTTTTCTGTCCTACTATGTATTTTATCATTATCATATCTTTCATTTGAGTTCATGAAATGTGTATTCTACGTCTTCTTGGTCCGTTTACAAAATTAATTATTATTCAAGCTTCTTGAAACAGTAAACTAATGTGTAAGTGTAGCTGACTGAAATTACTTTACTGTGTCTATACCAAACGTTCAATCGAAATACCGCTCATGCGGATGTAATGCATACTAATTGTACCTTACGTACAGAAAGTTTAAGCAAAATCGTTGTAGCCGTTTTTGAGAAATATTTGAAAGAGCATTTTGATCTTCATGTGAAATACCGTTTGTTTTAAAGTAAAAAAAATTGGAGCACGTGCATGGACAACAAGTAAATTCTACAGTAAATACGAAAAATGAATTAAATATATTCATCCGTTTACTCAGAATCGCTGCGCATAGACGGACAGACGGACAGACGGACAGACGGACAGACGGACAGACGGACAGACGGACGTTATGTCAAAAAACAACTTTTTCTGAATCAGGGATAACCGAAACGGACATTTCCGTCGAAATCTCGCTTTTGAATTTTTTCACGATTACAAAACTTTATATATACTACGTACATGAGAAAGTAAAAACATACTAAGAGTATCACATGGGGAAGAAAATAAAACACATAAGAAATGTAACTAAACGTTTTTGGGAATTGAAACGAGGATAAACTGAAGGAGCAGCAACAAAAGAACATTAAAAATCTTAGGAAAAGGAGAGAATAAATTGAAAACGAGTCAAACGTTTACGCTAAAATAAAAATAATATGAATAGGGCTTATTTCGTAACTGGAAGACTTTTTTTTCATAACGTACGTCTGACTGCCGGCTAGTAGCTTCTGCTTCGCAGTCCGGAGTCAGTGCTTCTCGATAAACTCGGTCACGCGCTGGTCACAAACCTATAAATATGCAACAAAAAAGGTCATGTGAGCGCCCAAGGCGCTTGTCAAGCAAATACCATGAATTAAAAATTCAATAATGTTATCTAATCTGGTTATATTAAATACATATAGATTCCATTAGAAGTTACATGGTTCTCTATTTAGAAACTATCCCACCAGAGCCTTTATCCATGAGAGCCAATATAGCTTCGAGATGTTTTTTAAAATATTGAGCCCGACTGATGCAAATTTTATTAGACGTGGACTGATAACACTATATTCTTTCAATATAGAAAACGTTCAGGACATTCAAAAACAGTCGTCAGATCCCTTAACCTGTCGGGGGACTTGCCATGATTTCTGCTCCAGTTCAGGATTATTCTCGTCGAGGCACAAAGTAATCGAATCAGTTACTTCGCAACTGTTGCACGGGCGAAACCACTATTTTAGCTTGCATTACAGTTTAATCACTTTATTTGCATCAGTTGCAACGCAATAGTTTCGCATCGACAAGAATTTGTTGCGCTGCACTGCGACTAATAGGAACCGCATCGCCGCCATGGTCCAATTTATGTAAAGAAACGGGAACTGCAAGTACGTAATTAAGATTTGTATCCTAATTGTGTTTGTTAATTTTTTTGGAAGAATTTTGCGGAGAATTTTTTTCTCTTATAAAGATACCAGTCCTCAGGTTTTCAATTTAATGTTCGTTTTCTTTGATTGTTTATTGCAGTTTAATAATCAATTCTTAAATATCTTCCACAAATTAAAAAGTTTTGGAGTTAATGAAAAATATATAATACTACCCATAAAAGAAACTCACATATCTGAAGAAACAGATTCGTTTCGCGCCTTCATCAGTCAAGTAGATAATGAAGTGATTCTTCTCTCTTCAGATTACGTTGACCGACCTTTCTATAAAAGGAAAGAAACGTAGGAGAGAAATTTGAATTTGAATTTTGAAGAGTTTACTGTTGTTTATTTCAACTCCTATGGGCCGGACGAAACCTAATTCTCGTGTTTTAACATCTATGGATTAGGAATGTTTGTGGAGAGTTTCCAAAATCATAACTTTAAAACTTTCATTATATTTTTCATCATGCAATTTAGCGTGGGAGGAGACAGGTAGAGAAGAAATTGATTTATCGCTAGAAGCTCTGTGATTGTTCATCCTGATGTTGAGAGGAGTAGTTGACTCTCCTACGTAAATAGTACGCAGATAGTGCAGCCTAGAGGGAGAATGCAATTTCTGGAGGTGCATTCACTGGATTGTCGAATTTTGTGTGTGACTAGTAGAGGATTGGTAAAGGACGTAGAAGGATCAGTGATTTTGCATGCATCATAATATGTATATATAATGTGTATTTTATATATATATATNTTTTAATTTATAGAAGATAGTGGTGTTGCTTTATTTTCAACATTTCCGATATATTTAAAAAATTAATTATATATATTCATGGCCTGAACCTCGCCAAAGTCAATAAATAAAATGAAACAGATGAAATAACTCTTACATAAGCTGATGTGAAGCCGTATCTGATGCAGGTGTAAGTGATTCGTAAAAGTAATATTATCTTAGTCCATCACTCCTAGTAGTCGTGGTTGTGTGAAATACAGTAAGCCTTAAAACTGAAACTGAAGGCCATAAAACTATGTGTTACTTACTAGCTCCTAGCATAATTTGAAGAACTGAATATATATATATATATATATATATATATATATATATATATATATATATATATATATATATATATATATAATATATACACACACACA
>NNCF01129731.1:312019-342445 GCA_002313205.1 Laupala kohalensis
CCTGAAATAAAATCCTAGGTACGCTCCTAATATTGGAGTAAGTTTTCCAATAGCTCTAAATGATAAAGCACATGAAATAAATCGCATGTTTTTACTGAATATGAATTATTTTCTTATTTATTAAACATGAAACACTCAGTACTGAAACACTACGAAATGAAGTTGAAATAAAATTGTTGTTAAATACTTTAAACTGATTTTAGATGAGATTAATAAACTGTTCACAAAATGTCATCATCGTATGAATCACAATAGACACAAAAAATAAAATATTTACACTGGTGCAATCTTCGTGCACCCATCTCCAGTATTTTGTGCTTCTCACTCACTTTTCACAAAAAATGTTATTTTTGTATTGAATTTATCTCTAATACCTTTTTTGTAGTTTTCCTGAATGGTTACGTGATTATCGGCTACATATTTCGTACCAATTGTTGTTATTTGGGTATTTTTACTGCACAGGAAGAAAGTTTTTGTCACCGTAAGAGACTCTAATTGAGGATGGGGCCTGTATATTCATTCTTAATTAGAGACCCTGCCACATTTGCTGTTAGAAAACGTGCCCCGACGCCATTTGGGGAAGTTGAGATAACCTCGATGAATGTAATTTATTCACAAAACAAGCACTTAAATTCAATTTGAACTTCTCTTTCACACAAACAATGTCAATGGAGTAAGTCAAAATCAGCTAGTACATTTTTGTAGTTTAAGCGAAGACCTAAAAGTTTACTCATGTAGCTTAATTCTTATGTTATGGGGAAAACTAGCGTCCAAATTTCATGTTATATCAACAATATTAAAAATAATAATATATATGAATTTATTCCTTTTCAATAATGTGTACAATAAACGAGCAAAATACTAATTGTTAGCTGCAATTGCCAGTATACCAGTTTTGAGAAATATTTACTTAAAAATTACAAATTAAGATTACTCTTACAAATACAACTGGAATTTTTAGTTACCAATAACCTGTAATGCAACCGTATCAATTTTTATAACAGTATGCACCTGTTATTAAAATTACTACTGACAACGAAAGCCAATTTTAGAAGTTGCTATCAGTCTTTCATTATTAATTTTGAAACGTAGTTTGTTCTCCACAGCATTTATTTAGAACACTAGGACGTGGTGCACAGTATTTTGATACATTTTCGATTGTTTTGTCTTTACTAAAACATTCATGATAAACGACGGTACGGTAGGTCTATTAGTGGTAATACGTGAACCTGGTTTCATTACAGGTATCATAAATCTTCCAGCATTAATATTCTATAAACTTATAGGCAATTGAATTAAAAATGTTTTGACATGTATACAACAATAAAATAGAAAAAAAAGTTCATTAATAATTATATTCATAATAGTAAATGTTCTTTGTTATATTTCCTCATTTTATTTTGAGAATAATTTGCATTGTTTCAATTTTATGTTTCGTTAAAGATTAATATGAACTTACCATCAGTGGCATACAATTAATAATAATAAAAAATGTTGGTAATAAATCATAGGAAAAGTCGGCAAGAAACACCTACGAGGAAAAACTAGCGCTTCCGGCGCGGATGGCAATCTTTAAATACTTACCATGTTCTTACTATTGAGTTTAAAGAGCAAAAACTTGGTGAAAACTTACTGGATGATGAAAGAAGAAGAAAAGAGGACGTAGACAAAGAGGAGAAGACTAACAACTTTGAAGAATATGTAATTAAGATAATGACAATGAGGGTTATATGTTTATTAATGTGCGCCATTAGTCCAGTGCTAGCATCCTCGCTTCTAGAACCGAATTACCCAACGTTCGAATCCCAACGTCGTCGGACGCCAGAAGATATACATTGAGGGAAAACGTCCAAAACGTAGCGCGAGCTACATGCCTGTGGAAAATGTTGAAACGGGAAGACGATAAAGTCACTTATTCTGTAATAATTTATTAGAGGTTGTAGATGTACAGTGATATGTTATAGAAGTGAACCTTTTCATGACTGATGTTGGGAACCGAGTAGGGATATAAAATGAAAATGTATATATAATGATTATATAATTTTTATGATGTGAGGGAAATAATATAATAACGACTCGTTCGAAGCCGAAAGTGGAGGAGAACACTGTTTGTGCAAATTATATAATCATTTACAGATTCAAGTCTTTCGAAAACATTAAATGCCTCAATTAGCAACTTCTCATGTCATTCATCTCCCTGAGAAACGTGTCGTAGTGCACTGCCAGACATACACATTTAGCTCCATATGAAGTTTCATTAAAATTATAGAAAATAATGAGGCAAATGTTTAATTATGATAGAGAACTGAAATTTCTAAATACACTTCTTTGCTATAGAATAAGTTGATTTAAGATCATCCTTTTAATTATTTTCATTTTTTAATTGATTTTCGTTCTACGATTAGCCAGAGAGAACATCAACGGGGAAGTGTTCTGCAGTTGGACTAGTGAACGGCGATGCGGTCACAAAGGTGCGGCTAAAGAAGCAGTGTACTAGTGGAGACTGTTAGTAACAAGCAAACCTCGACGACCCGCTTAAAATATATGAACAACTCACTAAGATCTAGCATAAGTTAGCAAGGATTGTCGTCTATCGGAATTGCAGCAGATCTGGACATTTACTGCCCAGCTGTGTAAGGGATTTGGATAATTATGCAAAATTGTGACTGCGTAAAGGAAAAACAGAGACGAAAGGATTGTGTCGTCCCGATAGATGCGATACCTCACAGAATTTTTCTTCACCATCCTCACGCATTTTTTATAAACGTTAATCAAACAGGAAAATCACAATTAAATATTCGTACTAGAACGAACACTTGTCTATTACCATTAAAAAATTGCGATGTGAAGATGAGAAGGAGTATACAAGTATGTTGATACTGACCATATAATTGAGTTAAAAGGTAGAACACACGTTCTTTATAAACAAGCGCTGAAATTATTTACTAAATGAAAAATTTCATGGATTAGGATTCTTTTGTATTACATTTAGTACAGGTACAGGAAGGATGATGAACATAAAGGTTTTTGAAAAATATGTAAACAAGTTTTTCGGAGTAAATTTCGAAAAAACTGTATTGTGAATGAAGATAATATCAGATTATAAAAGAACAATAATTGCGGAGCTCCCCGCGAACCCCTTGGGCTCCTTCGCGGCCTGTTCAGGGATAGTTTTAAATAAAAGAACAATGTAATGTGACTTTGCAATAAAAATGTAAAACGAGATAAAATATTAAATTCAAGTTATAAACCGGTAGAATCTTTTGAGTCATTACGCAAATTACTAAAAACATCTTTTATTTCTAAACATGATTCTCCTGAAAATGAGGTTAAGTGGTCAAGAAGGTTTCGAAACCTGAAAACCTTCACATAAAGAAATATTAGATGTCAAAAATAAATCAAAACTTTTATGTTAAATGCATATATTTCCTTCGAGTACAGAAACGTGGAGAGACTTGCGCACCTGATTCGTGTAAAACCGGAAATGAAGAGCACGTAATTTGTGTGCCTCCGGGAGGGAGGTTTTGTAGATAAGAAGTCTAGCTGGAAATGGAGTACAGTGAATGCGTGAATCAGTTAATGCGATCGCAGGTTCGATTTCTTGCTTATCTCTTTTTTCATCTGTCCGTAAGGTATACAATATTATTTTAGACAGTCAAACAAACGTAGATGTTGTGTATACATACCCACTAAATGGTACAAATGAAAAATTCATTCAGAATTTTGGTACAAAGATATTTTAAATATTATATTCTCAAATAATTTCAGTCGTGTTTGATTTCTCTGTTTCCCAGTGGACGAAAGAATCGGATCGTGGAGATTTGCTGTAATTATGACGAATAATTTAAATCTATTCTCTGTATAAGAGGAGTAAGTACATTTAATCTCACTTCGATGGAATTTCTCGACACGTTTTCAATCTATATCGAATAGGAAAATTTCTAAATTTCCTGAAATTAACTGTGGTAGTACATAGTGGAGAAGCGGGAGGCACAGTAGTTTCAATAGTTCACTTACCAAATAATTCTGTTTTAATATGTTATATGCTAAAACTAGTAGAAGTGATAGATTTACTAAAGAAGTTTGACCATCAACTAGCATAATCTTCTCGTTTTCTCCCTCTTCGATCGTTTCCTTGGATTACTCTTCGTGACATCTTTCCGCGCACCCATTCTCACATCTGCATACTTGTTATAATCATCTCGGGGAAACAAAATAATACCAACATTTAATTAGAATTTACAACAATCGTTAACATTAAATATTTGTTTGTTAGGTCTTTATTATTGACGAGTCTACCGAGATCAAAAGGAATGTCTTAAATTGGGATAACAACACAACACGATCGAACAAAACATTCCAGAAATGCTTTTATTAGACAAATATTTTCAAGAATGTTTACACATTTCCATCTTCAAGGTGAAGACAGAAAAGAAGAAAGGAATAACGTAAGCTGAGATTGCTACTCTTATCTCTCAACAAATGTACCATGTCGTACTACATTTCCTCCATTCATACAAACAATAATGGCTGTGGGAAATCGCATAAATCTATAGTGAATAATATATTTAGTAAATATAATTATAGTTAATTTAGAGTGCGTTTATGCAAATGCTTCATGTTTTCAGGGTTTTCAGGGATTTGATCGTATTACTTGAGACTTTCACGAAAGAAAATAATGAATGGGTTACGTTGAAATAAATCAACATCAACAAAACGATGGCTATACATTTCGTTTCTTTCATGATTTCAATGCTTTGAATCTAGAATGAGATGAGTTGAAGATCTTGATGGCACCTTCAATAAAACATTTAGTGGTGGATTAGTTTGGAGAAGGCAAGGAGCCGAATAATTTTGAATTAGCACTAATGAAAAATGCAAATTTGTATATACTAGCTTTCTCAGGGAGGACGGATACGTCGGAAAAAATTCTAAATGAAAGGAAAGGTGTGAGACCCAATAGTGGTAATGTGCAATTGTATAATTCCACAGAGGAAACATGAATTTCGCCATCGTCAATGGAGTGATGGAAGGTTGGTGACATTGGAGGTTCTTTGTGGGGGGGGTGGAGGAGGAGGTGGAATGGGATGACACCACCACAGCCGCACCATGAAGAGAAGGAAGGCTGACAAACTATTTTACCGCATTTTCGTTCTGTCTGGCAAATTGTTTCGTATCTAAGTTCAGAATTAGGTGTTCCAAACAAGTTGATTAAGGCTCGGTGGCTCGTCCTTTCAATTATGTCCTCGCTTGCTGAGATTCCACCCATCCGCCTCCAGCGTAAGAACCTCACCCGACCTCCGCCGCCACCTCCGACGTCGCCACCATCGTGTCGCTTTGTCGTGTGGGGCCCAGATTGCGACTGGGCGCAGGTCGAGATTGAGTTTGGCCTCCGGGCGATTTATCGGTCGAGAGCGAGGGGCAAGCAGAAAACTCTGGACGGCGTGGGGGAGGGGAGGGCAAGGAGAAAACGACGCTGGCGGCAGCCCCTCGTCTGTGCCTGTCAGCCACCTCTCTTCTTCCCTCCCCGCTGCCATTGCTCTCGAATGGCGTTGGTCTCCAGCAGCTCCTTCTCATCCCTTACACTCCGCCATGTTTGTTCAAAGGCCACAGGCGAGTTTCAGTCTTATTTCTTTCGGCGTACTGTTTCCATTGGAACTCATTTTCAGCATGTAAAATATTTTCTAAAAAAAACTATTACTAATGATACCTTTCCGTAAAATGTATGAAAAATAAATACTTGAAAACGTAAATCTGAACTTTCAAATACCATAGAATAGATTTACACGAAGAATACCATTTCTCCCAGTCTCTCGTTTGATCTTTGCCAGCTTATTCGTCCGTAAAATGTCGAAAACAGCGAGACAAACCTCTCCACCAACAGCACAACAGAGGCTTCCGGGAGTGAGACCAGCATGAGGGTGAGGCAGATGGGAACAGTGTTCTTCGGGCTGCTCACGAGTACTTGCCGAGGAGATTTGCTGTCGGCGAAGGGCGCCTGAGAGTCACAAAGAGGAGGGACGATCTGCACATCGGCGTCGAGCTGAAAGAGCAGATTAGCGAGAAGGAAACGCAAATCTAGTGGGCCCCAGGACAAGCCCAACCGAGATTTCGAGTGTTTGGTGAGAAAACTGCGAGCTGCATGGCTCGACGCCTATTGAACGACTGAGGAAGATGTGGCGGGGAGTTGAGGAGAGGTTCGGGGACGTGGCTGCTCAGAGCTCCTGTCTACCGTTCCTCCATTATAACGGCACTTACAAAGGGAAGGTGGGGAGACAGCGTGAGTGGCGGGTGACGAGGTGACGGGGACGAATGAGTCAATATTCGTAGTCTCGAAAGCCTGTGCTTGCGCGCGCGTTCGGGAGTCAATAGGCGCTTTAGCATTTCTATAGGGACGAGCCGCGGTGCGTGGTCTCCGCGATGAGGAGGAGGAGCAGCCGACGTTTGATCCCTTGAAGTCGCGACAATCGACCCCGTCCTGCCTTCCAGCAGCGGGTGGCGGGGCACGACAGCCCTCGACGGGGAATTGGAGGCGGGGTGAGGGCAGACGCGGAGCACAAAGACCCGAGCTAAAGGAACTCGAGAGGAGATTGTATTTATTACCAGGTTATATGGGGTTTAGAGGGCTGCAGTGTGATAAACGACTCTCACATAAAATACGAATAGCTTCTCGTATTGACATTATATAGCCTCTAAAAACCTCTTTGTTTCAACTTCTGTAGTTTTATAAAAGATTCGCTGCTTATTCTCACAATACCAATGGTATTTAGAGGTTCCTTAAGCTATTGCTTCCATAAAATTGATCAATAGCTGAAAATACGTTTTTGGGAAGTCCTATGAGGTTTGCCGACTCTTACAGATTTTCTAACATGTAGACACAACAAGAAATCTTACGTCTTCGTATCGTCCAGGTGAAGCACGGAAGTGTGGAGGTTGTAATTGTTGCCCGAAGCAAAAATAAGTGACCTGAGTTAGACATTAGGGAGTGACATTGTTGGTGTGTTTGCTGTTACTCTCATTAAATGCTTTCCTTGTATCGGTTAAGAAAATGCAGTAGGTTAACTAACTGCTTTTCTTAGTTATGGATGAAAATAAGTTTCCACGGGTAGTCCACTGTTCCGACAATCTTAAAAGAAAGGTTTTCGGGTTGTGGAAGTACCTGTTTTAGAGATCTCTAACAGTTGTTAATTTTATTTCATTTAGCTATTGAGGTCATTCTCTTTCCAGCTGTCCGATTTGTTTCATCCTTCTTCCTCCTTTTGTGTCGTCCTATTTCTGAATGAGGTTGCATAGGTAAAATAAGATGAATATAATTATTAAGAGCAAGTTTTTAGAATACGATGCCTTTGCTGAGGAAAGTACATCAGTATCCTAATGACGATGAGTAATGGAATTGAGAAAAGACTGAAACTAAAATTCACCTGCTCATGTGAACGATCCTTACCCAAATACCAAACACATATCTCTCTCAAATCCCACAAAATAGATCATCATTCTTCATCTTTCTACGCCTTATGAGAGGAAAATTATATTGTTTGGTGAAGAAAACGTTGACATCTCCAAAATCTTCAAACTAATCCTTGGAAAAAATTGGGCTTTATTTGTAAGTTGATTTCTGTATTAATTAATGCATTTATCACGTGAAATGATGTCATGTTTTTTTCCCTCGTAGTGTTCTATATAGGAGAATTCGGAAATGAAAAGCATTTTTCTTTGGGAAATATTAGGAAACGGGCTGATATTTCTTTGGAATGGGTAGGGGAAGACTCATCACCACTATTACTTCCGATCTCTGAGAAATCGTCTCGTCCTCCCGCTTTAGTGCTGACCGGTTGTGCAATCAATAACACGGTTCACACACAAGCCAAAAGAGTTTATGTTCAACACAACTGTTGGGAAAAATGGCTGGAACAATTTCGCTAATTTTCATGAGGGGCTTAGTGGTAAGTAAAAAGTGATATGGAACTGAAAAGGGTAGACGCAAACCCATGGAAAATGAAGAAGAAAATCTTCTGAAGTGACTGAGAACAAACGCAGTCCGGACACAATTCTCATGAACATATCAACTTTTCAAGAACGCGCGATTTCTAATTCACATTCACATCTTCTAGTAAGCGAAGAGACATGTGCGACATAGCGTGTTACGATTTATCGTTCGGTCGAGAGCTTCCTTGAATACCTTGAAAACAAGCTCTGCAATTTTTATTCTGAAACACATGCGAAATTAAAGGTCATACGAGTGAAAAGAGAACTTTTAGAAATAAAAACAAATTTTAGTGCAATTGGACACAGTAAACGTACTAAAGACAGTGGCGGTTCGGACTATGTCGTGCTGTATCGATACTAACGCGACTGTCACCGAGTTCGGGTCCCTGCTCAGTTAACTGTGATGTCGTAATTTTCTAGATATCTGACAACGAACTTGGAATGTGAACTAGTTATATTACATTTTAGTGTATTCTATTGCGTTGAGATGCAAACATGCGTTGAGTTGAGCAGATGCACAACATCTTATGTAACAAGGTGATTTTTTATTACGAAAGACGAATGAGGGTATTTTTCACGTTTTTCGACACATTTCACATCTTGACAATTTGTAAAAAAAGAACTAATCGTTTTAAATGAAACTAAATTTCAACATTTGGTAGAGAAATATATTATAAATGTATATTTTAAATTTAATTTTTTAAATCACAAGCAGATGTATAAAAATGAGTAAAGACTTACTTGACGGATTCTGGTTATATATATCATTTTTTATACATATGTTTTTGATTTAAATCTTCAAATTATTTTGACTTCCGTCAAGGTTTCTCCAAATGCACTTAATTACGAGGAAATTATTGTGAGAAATTGACCATAACAAAAATGGAAATAGTTTTAGATTTTTTTTTCAAAAATATGTAAAATTATTAAAATGACGTTTGAATAATAACAAATGACATTAGAAAAATATAGAATGGCATTTGTTTATAAAATTATAAGACTACATCAGGTACAAACTCGTATTTTTAAAGATATGCAATGACTATATGAAAGGTAAAATAAACCATCATTAAATAACTTTTTTCGTCAACTGACCAAAACATTTTATGAATATTTGTAACACATTTGTGTTGAGGTTGTATGAATATTTGTAATTTATACGCGTATTGTAGCACTATTTATAGTGTAGCTTCCCGAGGTCAACTTCGACGTTATTGCAGCCAGCGTTGACTGAATGCATAGCGCCCCTTAATTGTTCTTAGGATTTTTAGTTTACGAAAACTGGACGAGGGTCAAACAAAAAATGAATATAGACAGAAAAGAAAAAAATTAATTTGTCTTATATCTTATCAATTATCGGTTGACTTCGTTCGAATGAATGAAATGTTAATTAAATTTATGAAAACGTTTTCTGTGACACGTACTTCTTAGTAAAACGATCTTTCAAATTGCTTATGTTCTATACCAGTTGTATTAATATAATTAATAATAATAATATTGATAAACATATTAATAAACAGGGAAATATTTTAGAATATTTCTCTAATGCCATTCAGTTGAGACAGCAAATATGTATTTATTTTATTTCACATCTTATTTCATGATGTAGCGAGGCCCAGGCCATCGAGAGTGCTATTCCGCCTAACGTCGTTATTGGGGCGAAGGAATCGGGAAGATGAGAAACGGAAAGAGCGAAATTCTTGTGTAGTGGAGAGCTGTGAGCAGACGAAAGTAGCCAGTGGCTCGTCGTTCCGCCATTCCCCGTGCGGCTTAACGACGTCCGAACGTACGTGGGGCGCATCTCGATGCGACGGACGCCGCACGAGACGACGCGTGCGCACGACACATGTCCACGCAACGCTTCCGACA
The DNA here is from genome assembly GCA_002313205.1 of Laupala kohalensis. Lineage (NCBI taxonomy): Eukaryota > Metazoa > Arthropoda > Insecta > Orthoptera > Trigonidiidae > Laupala > Laupala kohalensis. Next base: position 321,875 of record NNCF01129731.1, read on the forward strand.
CGCAAACAGCACCCTTCGGCCACCCTTCATTCCTCCACTTCTCATTCAACAATGATTTCTCCCTTATTCTCTTACCTCCATATTTGTCCTCGTAGAACTCCCTTTCTGCGTCGTCGCACCCTCCTCCTCTTCTCCGCTCCACCAGGGGCATCGCTCGCTCTCTCGTGCCCTTGTCAGGGTCCTCAATCACTCGCTATATTAATATTTGGGGGCGGGCGACGCGTGCCGGGCGCGCCGAGCGGCTGCGGGCGCGGGTTAACAGCTCTCTCATTTGCGTTGCGCGGCCGGTATTAGAACATTCCAGCGGCGCCCCCCTCTAACCCTGCAGCCATTCCACCGCCAACGCGCGCTGCACATTAATGAAACTCCAAGGAAAATAATAGACTTGTTTATGAGTGGCGCGCTCCTCCTCCGAGTGCCGGCGTCTTCCCGCTGCTCTGGATTTCTCTTCGCCACGTCATTCACACATCTGCATTCTTTTTAGAACCATCAACATGATGAAGAACGCGATTTTACAATAAGCTTTGAAACTTAAAATGTTTATTCGCTAGTAAGTTCTCGCTGACGAGGCCACCGGAATGAAGAGGAATGTCCTAAAACAGATGAACAGTAAGTTATTATTATGCAAAAACGTCATTGCTTGTTTTGGACGGCTTATGAAGGGATGAACAATTATTGACTATTTCTTGAAACGTTAAAAATAATAATTTTTTACAATAAAACGTATTGTTTTATATAATTGCAAATAAGGTGTTCATATCATCTGCATGTCGTTTACATATGGTCAAAAAGTCGTATGACGATGTGAAAAAAATAATATATTTTGAAAAGATATTTTACTGTAGTTACTGGTTAGTTCAGATTTCATTAAAACATTTCCAACAAAATAGTAATCAATTTCGTTATGCAATTATATAAATCGCTTCTTCCCTCTATCGGAGCAGAGGATTATTCTTTCATATTTTTGAGATTTTAATAATATTTGAATTGTTTGATCAGTGGTTAAATAATCACACTTCTTAATACATTTTATTTTATGAGGTAATTTATTCTTGACAATAATTAGTAGTTACTTAGTTTTAGAATTAAAAAAAATAAATATCCATTAACTCTTAAATAACGGGTAACCAAGTGCAAGGTAACAGATCAAACACGTTTCATTAAATGAAACTAAGGGACGGTACCGGGGTTCGAATCAAGGACCTTCCTAAGGCAAACGAAACCCATTTAAAAGGGTCCATGAACCCATTTAAATGGGTCCACACACCCTTTAAATTGGGTGTGCATCCTTTAAAATGGGTTCGCACACTTTTAAATGGGTCTAAGCACCCTTTCAAATGGGTGCCCTTGGGTCCACGCACCCTTTAATTTGGAACATTAATTATATGAATCAATTTTGTATTTCTTGTTACGATAAAATAAATATTATTTTTTGTAATGCAATAATACGAACAACAATATAAAGAACACATAGTTTAATTAAGAATTGTTTAGTCAGTATCTGGAATAAACAACGCTTGCGTAATCTTTCTTTCGGTTATTAATTATCCCAACTCTTCTCCCAATTTGCGTTAATTAACGAGCTCCCTTTTGCGAATCGGAATTTAATAAAGAAATTTGAAATACACGAAAAAAAGCATCAAGCTATTTAAATTTATATTTCATACTTCTAACATAATTGCATTTCTCAAAAGGATGTTCGTCGTCATGTAATAGCAAGCGGTAGTGAATCGTCAGTTCTCGTACATTCAAGCTCGCCTCGGGTATATTATTTTTATTTACTTTTGTGAATATAATAATATGCCACTTTATACGTTGGGGCTGTTTTTAACAAATTAATTAAAGGAAATCAATGAGTTTGATATATACATGATAAATTAAAAGTCGTTTCTATGTTGCTCATTTTTTTATTATTGGTATTAGAAAGCTTTTTCGGCTGCATAGCAACCATCATCAGTAACATACACTGAGTATTGAGGAATATTTTTGGCGAATAATAAAAAAATGAGCAACATAGAAACGACTTTTAATTTATCATGCTTTGATAATGTTGCTAAAGCACCACAATTACCAAGCAAGTTTGATATATACATTATTGTCATCCGAGAAATTTTCTCGATTTGTTCACACATCCTTTTAAATGGATCCAACGACCATTTCAAATGGGTCCGCGAAAAAGACCCTTTTACCCATTTAAATGGGTCCACCAAAAGGGTTCTGTTCTACGCATTAATATGCTAGTAGGTAGGATGGAGAAGGTTCTGGGTACGAATCCTGGTCCTGTCTCTGATTTTTATACAATAAAACATCATTAAATTATTATTTATCTTATCCATTACTTTCGGGACATTGTGCAAATTGCTCAATCGATGAATCTTGTCATTATGTATGTAGAAGACAACGCTTGCTCATTATCAGAGTGATGATCTGCAGACGCGATCTTTCCGTTAGCCTTTTACCCGAGTGGTTCATTAGTATAGCTTTTAAACGCCATGAAATGATTGACGACAGTGAGCGTGAGTGAACTGAATAAACTCTTGTGATATTAAAAATACGGACAATCGATTAAGGATGATAATGAGTAGCTACATATTTTCTATTTCTACTTTTTACGTCCATTATCATCAAGATGAATAGATAATTGTTCTATTACTATGTTAATTTTCATTGTTGCAATTTGTTTGCATCTGACGACGACACCAATCTCGAGTCAAAACGATGTGTATTCTCGAGTCAAAACGAAAGTAATCTTTCATGCAAATTTGTTAGTGAGGTATCGTTTTAAATTGCTGTGAATTACTTCATAATAAGAATTCGGTGAGTAGACAGAATCTTTAGAGTACTGGCAGGGGAATGGTCACAGGCGACATGTCGAAACCTGCTCTGATATTTTTTTAGTTGAAAGCGTTATAATAATAAATACTCAATAAAAATATTACCTGTTAAAACGTGTTTGTAATATTTTAAAATAATTGATGAAAATGTCGAACGAAACTGATTTTAAAAGTGAATTTTCAACAAGCGCAGGTCGAAAGTGCTCCTCATTTATGTAATATTAAAAAGTATTGACTGGAAGAGTACCCTGTCAAAATATTAACGAATATGGCACACCGGAAGACACAGAAAAAATTTACGAAAAGCCGATTCTTTTCGCAAACCGAAGAGCCCTAATGACCTTCATGTTGGCCAGCCCTAAAGCCCCAAGAAAAAACTAAATATGCACAGCAGAAACATTCAACCGTTTAGCCCTTCTTCTCTTTCAGCACAGCCCTCATTGCAAAAAGAGAGCATAGCAATATACTCATGGGACTATCACTATTTTAATAATGATTATTATTATTTCCTAAAAACATTTTTTGAAAAGTATTATAGCCTCCACTGCCTTTGGTCTCTTGATCGGAATTGATGGGATGGTCCCTTGTTTGGTTCCGGAGAGTTAATTATTATATTTTCCTCATACGTTGTCTCACGTAATTAGCAACTGCTTCTTTGACAATGCAAATTTATTTTTGTTATTTATTCAGTATTGTTTTAATTCATTACATATATACAATAATGGAAAAGAATCCAAATCTTCTGGAAGCAACAACTTATAATTTACAATTACCTTAAATATCTATGTTACGCACAAAACTCGAATTCGACCGTTGGACGAAAAAAAACACCAAAATTAGTTTCGGCAGGTACGTTTTTGTAAAAACTAGTCTTTAGCGTTTTCAAAGTGATCAATACTAGTTCTGACAAAAGAGATTTGTCCAAAACTACTTTTGTGCTCTCAACAAAAATAAAATTTTTTGTACTGGAAGACAATTCGTTTTTTCAGTATTTAGTACGGATGAAATGTTATTTTCGTTTAAGAGAGATAAGGAAAAATGGTATTTACGCGCTTTTAAGTGTTTTTGTGTTCGGATTGGTAGAAAAGTTTTCATCCAAGTATGTTACAATCTTTTATTTAATTCGCTCGTATGTATGTGTTGTTAGCAATATCGGACCATTTTACTAAAATCTACCCCTAAGACAGTAAAATGGGAGTATATATGTATTTATGTTATTCTTGTTTTTTTCAACACTCGCCGTCGGTACCACTGCATCCATCAGCGACAATACTCTTTATGTAAATAAGTAAATAGCTTGCTAACTGCTAATTTTTTGTCCTCTTGTATTGTTCTGTCTCACTATTGGTACCATGAATAGTAAACAAGTAAAAAAGTATTCTCCGTAAACAAGTAAAAGATAGTATGTTCTCGGAAAAATTAATTCTCGTCGAAAAATGCTTCCAAGTAGAGTTCCAAATTCCACTACCTGATGGCAGTGAAAGACGGAACGTCGAAATTGCGAATGTGGTTCCTACCATCGAAAGAGAAATGGGTCACAATTTTTTTTTTTTGGGGGGGGGCTTTAGGGCTCGTCAACATCGAAGGTCATTAGAGCCACAATTAAATGGGTAACAATTAGCGGGAGTGAAGGACCATGCGCTAATATAAATATAATTATTATTATTCATTATATTAACTGAGTCGTCTCAACGTCGTATAACGGAGTCATCTCAACGCCGATCTTCGACTCGATCTCAACGTCGAAACAACATAGTTTATTATCGTCGTCTCGCCGTCGCGTAACGACGTTGTCTCGACTTCAAATTCCGAGAAATATGGCATCTGGACGGCATCGTTTATTCAACGTCGTCTTTCGACTCCATGTCTACGTCGATAGTCGGCTCAACGTTGCCGATACCTGCGTGGGAATAATCTTTAATATTTATTGTTAACTTTTCGCAAATTTCCAAATACATGATTTTCAATAAAAAATGAAAATAAACAATCATATTTGAAACTGATAAATTAGCATATTAACACGATTATAATAGAAGTTTAATACATAAAAAGTTTCAATTACTTCCCATCTTCATTAAATAACATATATTGTCAAAACATTTTTAAACAAATTTGAACTTATGCAATCATAACACCATTCTTATGATCCATATAAAAACTAAGACTTTCAAACTTGTTAAAGCAAAACTATGTCAGCAGATATAAATATGAAAATATATGTTAAAAATAAACACACAATAAATTATAATTTGTTATGTTTTGAAGTTATATTGTTAGCGTAAAAAGATATAAAATGTCTTTGTTCATAGAAGATCAATTATTTGAATCTTGTTTCATTTCTACCACACAAAAATTTAATTATTTAACATTGTGATAACTCAAAAGACATAACTAAATATTGTTTATAAAACTATTACATCTATTATAAACAATAAAAACGTGTCTCATAATTTTATAAACAATTTACTCGATGGCACTCAAGCTGAAAAGTAAAGAAAATCCATGATAATTCAAAGCGTCACAGAAAAAATGTGGCAAAAGATGGGATTATGAAAAATTATGTCAACAATACAAAAAACAACAAACTTTCAATTGGTTATATTTTGAAGTGATAGTGTTATGGTAATAAAATGGAATGTGCATTTGTTGATAGCTATTCAATTATTCGAATCAAGTTTACAAATCGTTATATCATAAAAAGTAATTATTTAATGATTGTCATAACTCAAAAGACCTCACATTATGTGTTTATAATACAATTATCACGATTTTTAACTTTGACAACTCACCTAATAAATTAACAAACAATTTATTCAACGGCTCTGTGCCTGAGACGTGAAGAGAATTTATGATAATTCAAAGCGTTACAGAAAATGTGGCAGAAGATAAGAATTTATTATTCTGTGACAACAATATACAAACTATAAACTTTTAATTTGTAATATTTTGAAATGATTGTGTTAGGGTAATAAAATGGAATATCCATTTTTAATGCTATTCATTCATTCGAATAAAATTTACAAATAGTTACAATATAAAAGGTGCTTTAAATAAAAAAGGGAATTTAAAAAATGGAATGCGAAAAAATTGTTGAAGTGTAGTTTGAATGCTTAACGAGAGAAACATTTTATTCACAGCAACTTCAAGAAAACCCATTCCCACGAGTTTTCGTCTTCAGAAGCAATATGGTTTCATGAATCATTAATTCACGGAACTGATGAAATTATAAATATGTAACTTACCAATATAACTGGTATCCAGCATTATATTTTAGTGGATTTTACACAGTGGTTGCTCGCAAGTATGACACTCTTGGACCGCACCTATTAATCACTAAAAGAAATGCAATAAATACTGTTAAGATTAATTTAAATGGACTCAGTGAATAACAGTTGATAGCGAATAAACAGTATGCCTCCCTTGAACAGTCTTTTTTTCTAACATTACATCGAATACAGAATTTCTCACTTTCCTGACGAGCCAATTATAATATTTCCATGTAAATTATGTTACCCCATTTTGTTCATGTGGTTTTAGGTGTTGATATACTTATGTTGTGAGAGAGTTCCTTTTCTTATCTTTCTTTGTTATTTTTTAAACATGTAGTAATTTTACGCAGAAAAGGGAATGGATTTGAAGATTTCATTTTCTTAAAGTGGTGAAAATCATAATACACATCTAACAGAGTTTTTCTTACTCTTTCATATGGTTTTTCAAAAAAATTCATACTGTTTCTTGAGTATGTGTAACATTTGAACTATTGAATTTTGGTTGAACTATGAAATGGGTGAAGATGGATTTATTACGTCATTTTTTTTTATTCTGGAAGGACTTAATTCGTTATTTGAGAGAACATAATTTAAAAGATAAGAATTTGAGGACGTCTTTTGACTTTAGATTTTCGTAATGGCTGTATACTTCGTCGTTGTGACTGATCGATTGACTTGCTCATTCATCAACACAGAGAATAAGTAATAGAGCCATGAACTTCTTGACGGGTTGTTGCTCTTGTATAGCAGAATATAGGTAAAAAACAACAAATTTTATTCGAAATTTCCAAAAGGCGGGGATTGTTATGGAATTTATATTTTCAACTGGTGTTGGACGAATGTCTTCTGGTTTGGTATTTCTAGGCACCATTTTATATTGAAGAAAATGGTATTTGGATTATCCAAAGCCAGAAATAAGTTAATAGTTAAAACAATTATTTTCAGGTTTACAATTGTTTTGAGACAAGGAAGACTGAGCGTTTCTTGCCAAAAAAAATTCAAAATATTTTGAAATATATTTTTATTGGATAATTAGCAATATACCTTGTATATTTGTAAATATATTAATTTTCGTAGATTAATTATTACTACGGCGAAGGAAATATAAATATGGTGTTGCACGTCTAGTGAAATAACTCTTATATTTATTGAGAAGCGACACACTTTGACGGCGACGGTAGTCTGTAAATTTTTTCCTTGTCCAACCCTGAGGACTACCGCCTACTTCACCACAGATTGACCCTCCGCCGCGCAGGTAGAAAAGTTTAATCATGCGTAAGTTGAATCGTGCGTGTGTTGAAAAGTGCGGACCCCAGCTGAGTACCCGAGACGTAAAGAAAACCTATGATAATTAAAAGCGTTACACATAAAATGTGACTCAGGATACGATTATTAAAATTAATGTCAAGCATTAAAAAATCAATAAGTTGATATATTTTAAAGTGATTTTGTTAGCTTTAACAAGTAGAATATGTAATTGTACATAGCTATTAATTTTTTCGAATCTAATTTACAAACTTTTATATAAAAATAGTTAATTATTCAAACACTATCTTAATTCAATAAACCTCACATAATGTTGTTTATAATACAATTATCACCATTATTAACTTTGACAACTCGCCTGATTATTTTATAAACAATTTATTCGTTGACTCTGTGCCAAGACATAAAGAAAATCTATGATAATTCAAAGCGTTACAGAAAAGATGTGGTAGGTCATACTATTATGACCATCTATGTCTACAATTCAAAAACAATAAACATTTTATTTATAATATTTTGAAGTGATTGTGTTATGGTAATAAAATGGAAAATGCATTTGTTAATAGATATTCATTTATTCGAATCAAGTTTACAAACCGCTATATTAAAAACGTTATTTAAACAGTCTTAACTAAAAAAACTCACATAATGTTGTTTACATTATAATTACCACGACTATTAACTTTGACAACTCGTCTGATGATTTTATAATCAATTTATTTGATGGAACTCTAGCCAAGACGTAAAGAAAATCTATGATAATTCAAAGCGTTACAGAAAAAATTTAGCACAGGGTACGATTATCAAAATTTATGTCATTAATACAAAAACAAAGAAACTCTTAATTTGATATATTTTGAAGTGATTTTGTTGGGGCAATAAAATAGAATATGCATTTGTTTATAGTTATTTATTTATTCAAATCAAGTTTACACATCGTTATATCAAAGAAGTTAGTTATATAATCACTGACTTAGCTCAAGAACCATCACATAATGTTCTAAATAATACAATTACTTTCAATATAAAGAATAAATTCTTGTCTCGTAATTTCATAAACAATTCACTCAATGGCTCTGTAGCCGAAACGTAAAGAAAATCTATGATAATTCAAAGCCTTACAGAAAAAATGTGGCAGATGATACAATTATGAAAATTTGTCAACAATAGAAAAACAATAAACTTTTAATTTAAAATATTTTGAAGTGATAGTTTTATAATAATAAAATAGATCATGCATTTGTTCATAGCTACTCATTTATTCAAATCAACTTTACTAATAGATATATCGAAAAAGTTAATTATTTTAACAGTGCCTTAACTCATTAACTCAACTGCCATAACTCAACAAGATACGGTTATGAAAATGAATGCCAAGAATACAAAATCATTACCTTTTAATTTGTTTTATTTTGAAGTGATTGTGTTAGCGTAATGAAATGGAATATGCATTTTTTCACAGCTATTGATTTATTCGAATAAAGTTAACAAATAGTTACATCAAAAAAGTTAATTATTTGATCATAAGATTTTTAAAAACCTTAGAAAATGTTGTTAATGATACAATTTATCTAATACTAACTATAAAAACTCGTCTTCTAGTTTTATAAATAATTTCCTCTATACCAGAGACGCTAAGAAAATCAATGATAAAACAAATTGTTACAATTAAAATGCACCTGGGGATCTTCATATCAAAACGGTCACTATTGAAACGTGTTAATTTCAATTTATTAAAAAAATAACTAAATGTTGCTATAAATTTCCTTAATAATAATAAACATTCGCCTGATAAATTCATAATCGTATTCTGTGCCACGGTTTTTAAATGACGCTATGAGATATCATAGATTTTCTATACGTCTCGGGCACAGAGCAATCGAATGAATTGTTTATAAATTTATTAGGCGAGTTGTCGAAGTTAATAATCGTAATAATTGTGTTATAAAGAACATAACGTGAGGTCTTTTGAATTGTGCCAATGAATAATACATTACTATATATGATATAACGATTTGTAAACTTGATTGGAATAAATGTATAGACGTCAACAAATGCTTATTCCATTTTATTACCCAAACACAATCCCTTCAAAATATTAGAAATTAAAATTTATTGTTTTTGTATTGTAGACATGAATTTTAATAATAGTTCCATCCGCCACATCTTTTCTGTAACGCTTTTAACTATCCTAGATTTTATTTATCTCGGCACAGAGGCATCGAATAAATTGTTTATACAATTAATAGGTGATATGTCAAAATTAATAATGGATATAATTGTATTATTAGATATATTATCTAAATTATGAGATAAGTTTTAATTGTTTATAATAGATGTAATAGTTTTATAAACAACAATTAGTGATGTCTTTTGTGTTAACACAGTGTTTAAAGAACGATGAGATGAAAAAGTCAAACAAGATTCAAATCATTAATCTTCTATGAACAAATACATTTATATTTTATTACGCTAACAATATAACTTCAAAACATAACAAATTATAATTTTATTGTTTGCTTATTTTTGACATATACTTTCGTATTTGTATCTGCAGACATAGTTTTGCTTCAACAGGTTTGAAATAGTTTTCATACGGATATTAGGAATGGCGTTATAATTGCATGAGTTCAAATTTGTTTATAAATGTTTTAACAATATATGTTATTTGATGAGGGTGGGAAATGATTGAAATTCTTTATGTATTAAACTTCCATTACAATCGTGTTGTTATGCATATTTTCTCAGTTTCAAATATGATTGTTTATTTTGATTTTTTATTTTAAATCATGTATTTGGAAATTTGCAAAAAATTTAACAATAAATATTAATGTTTATATTAGTTCTAAATTATTTTAAAAAAATGTATGATTGTTTTGTTATTTTTCTGTTGAAAGCATTGTAAGTTTTTAATTTTTTGTGCGTATGTAGTATTAGTTTATGCAGTTTTTTATTAATTAATTAAATAATTTTTAATAACAATTAATTTTTTTACTTTATTGTTACGATATTTTGTGTTAATATTCTTTGGTTTAGTTAGATTTTGATCCTTTTCAACTTTGTGGCTACATTTTTATTTTTCACAGGTATATAAAGAAAATTTAAAAAAAATTGTTGTTGTTAAAAATTTGGTATTATTTTTGTGTCATTTAGTACTAATTAATTCAAACGTAATTTTCAGCTTGATGAATTATTTTTAATAGGCGTATTATTATATGGTGTGTCAGCTTAAGAAAGTTTCAAAAAAGGTTGTGTCAGTTTCAAAAAAACCTGGACATTGTTAGAAATTTTATTTCTCGGTAATTAATGAGTAATTAAATGACACTAAATATTGTCACTAGTTCGATTTGATTGAGTTATAAAGGTGGTTCCAGCTTAATAGTCATATGGGTAAAGGCTCCTAGGGACCAGATAAAACCTTATTCACGTGGTGTTTTACATCCATATATTAGGAATGTTTTACAATATTGTCTTCAACAGTTATATCACCTTTACTAATGAATTCGTTGTGAACATTAAAAGAATGAAAAGAGGATTAGATACGGTGAAAAATGTCACTTTTCTTGGTTAGAATAGTAATGAGTACATAAAGAATTATGGACGCGAAATATTTTATACTACTCGTTCCTTCAACGGACTTCGTTCGTCGAACAGAAAATCATTTACGTTCAGTGTAAATAAAAATATAGACTAAATAATAAATAAATGTAATTGTCAAAGTTGGAAACTGCTTATGACCACGTAGGCGATAATAAACGAAGTTACTCTACGGAAACAAGCAAGGATCTTCGTTGATATATAAATAACAAACTCAGTCTCCCAATATATTGTGAAAGGTAGTAAAATAAAATGAGTTTCTGAATCTCCCCAACATATATTAAATCCACTCATTCCAAATTACTTTTTAGATCGCTCCTGCAAAAAGAATGGAGAAGTATTGAATGCATAACAATTTGCCATACCACACTGTGCAGTCCCGCATGTTATTGAGAACGAGTTCCTTTGTATTTCATAATCTTTTTGTTCACTGTAGCTGTAACTGTGTAGATTTATTAGAACAAAAGTTCCAAATTATTATTACTCTTTTTGTTTAGAAACACGTTGCATTCAAAGGCAACACTTTCAAAACAGATGTAATATTCGAGTCAATGAATTGACCAGTGGAAATATTATTTATCAATATCATTTCTTTATTGCACACGCACATTGAACGAATCACGAAAAAAAGTTCATTGGAATATTTATCTCGATGCACGATCGTTGAAACTGGATAAGTGAAATAAAATGTTATTTATATGCAAGTGAAAAAAACTTTCTGTCGACCATTTTATATAGTTGTAGACCCTCAATTTTTTTGGACTCTGAAAGAGCATGTAGAAAAATAATTTAATCTTCAAGATAAAGCCCATTTTAAAATGTTTTATTAGTTCATTCAAAAATGATTCAAACTTATCTTTTTTACACAAGGTCATGAACAAGTACTTACAATTGTTTATATTTTACGACTTCGATGTCAATATATATTTCGCCTTGTTTTTAATATATGTATACCTAATGAAGGCAAAGCGAAGTGTCGAAATATTGTGTGAAAATTAATTAAACACATATTTTGAGTCTTTGAATAGTCAAATTGAATATTAACGTATTCGATTGTTCGTGAAATTTCGACATGAAATATCAAATCAAATAATTTTAAACCATGTCTTCCTTCTGCCTTGACTTGATGTTGAATTATTGCAAAGTATAATTTATGAATTTAATAAGATTTGTTATCTTTGTGGTCTCAGCGACACTAGCGCTTCATGTGTTTATTTGATTGTATCTGTGGTTTAAACACGCAATTAGAAATAATTATTTAAAAAAATTAAAGAGCATTGATTTCATCTCTAATTATACCACAAATGAATTTGTAAATTTTGTAAGACTTATCACACTACATTACATTAAGGGCGGGCAAAGTACACCCAACGTACTGCGAAGTGTTGATCTATTGTGCTTCCCTTCCTCTAAATTTTTAAGAGTCTTGTTTCCTTCGCGAAAGCAGACACACCTGGCATTCATGTAATTGCATGAATTCATAGCTGGTGTCACTTTCTTAAGACTGCGAGTGCTTTGCAGTTCAGAGGAGATGAAACGCAGTTTCATTCGCTTTTTGACCTCTTGTACGTACATAGAGAATTAACTTAGGGACTTAATGCCTTTATCTATACTTTCCATAAAACTGACCTATATGGTAAACAGTTCCACTTGAAAGACAGACGAATTGTTCTAGGTTGATGGGTAACTTTCTGCCGCAGCCAATATACCCGCTCCAGTTCCCGAGGTAGTTTTAGATACATCCGTGAAGCAGATTGGTCCATTCCAAATCCTTGTATTTCTCCGTTCCCATTCACTGCGATCAGGATATGATACAATGAATGTCTTAACCCCTGATCTCTTTGGTTTTATCTTATCTGAGTCCATATTTAAAATACAGTCCAGTGTTTTGTCCCTGGGAAAAACAGAGGTGTCCATAGCACCTTTCAAGATTTTTTGTGCCATTACGTATAAGTCTGTAAAGTTCACTTTTTACCTCGTCTTTTATCGAAATATTGACGGAGGGAGGTTAAGTAGAACTTTCATTGTAGCTGTTGGAAGAGTTCTAAAAGCTCTTTTTATACTAACGCAAGCTACTTTTTGCAGTTTGGAAAGTTCTTTCCTGCTCGGACTCCTACGCATGTACTCCTACTCCTGCATGTGCAATACATTCATTAACTCCAGACCACATCACTTAAGTGGCATATGACATAATGGGTCTGACCATTAAAATGCATATCCTATACATTACTTTTGGTGTGATTCCCCATGATCTACCAAGAATACTTATACAAGCACAGAATGTTCTGAAGGTTTTATAAATGTTTGTGTTCAATTTTTTCTTCCAAGTCAATCCCTTGTCCAATATCAGTCCAAGGTATTTTACTGCATCTGAGAATTGTATCATAAGACCCCCGAGGCTTGGTTTCTTAAGACCCTTCAAAGTCCAGGATTCTGGGGAACGGTACAATAGTAATTTTTTCTGGTTGATCGAGGTTTCACATCTGCCACACCATTGCTGAACTTCCCCAAGGGCTGTTTGTAGCCTTTGGGCCGAAGTTAAAAAGCTGGCCGCAGAACGAGAGGTGCCGCCTATTTCGTCTCCGAGCTCCTCACAGGAAAAGGGCGGAAGGCAGAACCTCGGACGAGGCGACAGCTGGTCCTGGGTGCCGGGTGAGCTCAGGACCTTCGACCCCAGCTACTAATCCGATGCCAGTGAAAGTGGGTCGTTCAACTGCAATAGCGATTCACCTCTGTTGTGGCAGGCGGTAGAAGGTAGCCAGGAGACACCAAGCAAGGTAGTCCTTGAAAGGGCCCCGCCCCCGGAATGGCGCCTCTCGAGGTGCCAGGTTCCATCACGGAGCCGCGGCAGGGGACCCCGGAGGAGAAGAAGACTTCTTTAGTTAGGGGCGTCGGCCCGCTGGTTTCGGGCCAAGACCGAGAGGTGCACCCCACCCACGTAACCGTCCCATTCAAAGTGAAGCTCGGAGTGACACGTTCTGCCATGGTGCAAAGAACGGGAATGACTACAGACACTGACTGAAGAAGGAACGAGGACAACAGAAACTGCCCCGGAAAGCAGAGGAACCATTATGTGAAAAACAAGGAATGTTCTGCATTCTCACAAGCGATCAATCCGAGAGAAGGAACGTACTATGGACCTTAAGTTTCTTCAACTCAGTGCGCAGCGATCGCAAGATGTGACTGATGAACTGGCATTTTACGTGTTCAACGAGGGCATAGACCTTGTCCTTTTGTCGAAGCAATACACTCTGTGTAACTCGACATCTGAGCTAGAGACACGATAATGGTTTGATAAAAGCAGCTACTTGTAGGTGCGACCACTCAACACTCGAAACGGTGGGTCATGTCTTAGCAGAGTGCCCCTTCTACGCGGGAGAGCCCTCTGATTACCCCACAGGTTCGAATAGAACGCTGACTGGCGATGACGTAAGCAGTTTGATTGGCACTGCTCCACGATCTCGACGTCATGATGACTGTGGCTGAAGACAAAAGAAAGCGTATTTACGATATCTAGGACTTGACGGAGAAGACATATCCTCTGGTAACATTCGCTCACCTGTTGCCGCGTAGAGGATTAAGCAAAAAGTCAAGAGAGGAGAAAGTGACACAGCTCTCGATGAGGGTCAAAAAATCTATTAAGCTTAAGTTGCACGATATGTTTGCATGTAATATAGATATAAATGTATATATTATATAAAGATAGTGCAAAACCGCCCGCCTCCCCGTGGCTAGGGACGGGAATGTCTCTCACGAGGAACGGCTAAGTGTCGGTACACAACAACATCTGCACACACTAACGAACACGGTCTTTAAAGCCAATAAAATATAAGTTGTAAATACTACGCTATGGCTTGAAATGGCGACGAGTGACAGTCAAGTCTTTAAATAAACTAAAGGGCAGGACATGTCTGTCACACAATACAGAGACACAACTTGAGAAATTCCCAACAACTTAGTTAAACACTGTTTGAGTTTAAGAGAAACTTTACTTAAAACTAAAAACATCTACAAAAAATATTTGCTATTATTTTATAGCACACTCCCCATTTACAGACATCCAAAACTCGATCAAAGCAGTTTCAGACGCGGGACCAGGTCGCTACCTGCGCGATCCCGACGAGGAAGACAGACGTCCGATGGCACATGTCGTGCCCACAGAACGGCGTCTACCTCAAAGTCTTCTCGGAGCAGTCAAAATGGAGCGCTCCGCTACCCTTCTCCCCATTTTAAGGGGTCACGGTGACGACGCACCCAGGTATGCCGCCCCCGTTGCCCTCGTCGGAAGCGCGCACCGCGCGGGGACGCCACCCATTCTTGCATTCCTCCGTTCCAGCACCTCCCTTTCACTCGACCGCTAGCCTTTTGTCCACCAACAGCCACTCCTGTTCATTGAACGTCTTCATCCCAAGAATGACTCGGTGATTCTTTACGTTAATCTGTGCGCACCTTTCACTTCGCACAACATACGACAATTTCCCATATATAAAAAAGCGTGACCTTACAATGTACTTCAAGGGCTGCTCTCCTCTCTGAATAATGTCACTGCTCCCCCATGTGATGTGGTGTGCATTGACATCGCAGAAGAGTATCAGCTCCTTGTTGGAAATGAATATGATTAAAATGAAAGTGAATTTATATAAATATTATTTTCCTTTGTAAAGTTATTTTTCCTTTCTATACAGAAGGTTTTAAAAATAATTTGAGATAGTATGGGGTATGAGTATGCAATCCTATAAGTTATTCACCAAATTCTTCACCTGACCTTGGGATGTACTTGGAACCTAACTCGGAAAACGAAAATTTTCGAGTTTTGGGTAATAATGAAATTATTGGTAATAATACTTTTCGCCTCGAAGTGTGATAAAGGTAAACCATCATTATTTCCACGATTGTCACATAACGAATTGATAATATGCAAACGTGTCAAGATGCGAGGAATTTTACACAATTCCTCGCTTTGATGCTTTTATTCGCAACGGCAGCCAGATGTCATTTAAAACTGTTAATATATTCGCATCCTTCCCTGAGCAGCGATATTTATGGATCATCAATTTCGTAAATAATGTGTAGGAAAATTATGATTTATATAACAAACTTGGTGCCAAAAACTTTCCATGATTCAAGAGCACACACATTGCGTGACAAGTACGTACATAAGTCAATACATAAGTCGCAAAACTGGATAGAGGCAATAATAATCAAAGTAACTTCCTAACATTTATTTCACTTTGCGATAAAATCACCCTGTACATTCAGACACTTATCCCATCTCTTGACAAGTCCTTGAAAACCGGTGGCAGAGAAGACTTTTCGTTGCTGTCGCAGCCAACGAGTGACCCCTTGGGTTACAGCATCATCAATTTCAAAATGGCGGCCATCCAAATGATCGTCAAAGATCGTCCCACGCCGTTCATTACGAATGATTTGTCCCTCATGCTACACTGTGACTGCAGTTGACACCTCTGCAAGACGTTCAGGACGCTCCCCATTTCTGATACTTTGCCCTCCCTTGTTAAACTTCTGGATCCAGGGCTCGGTTGATAGTGCAGGATTGAATGTCTTCAACCTGCGAGAGTCCTCGGTCATGGTGTCCCGAGTTCTAAAAGCCACCTTCAAAGGATTTGGAAGATTCATTAAGTTTGACATCCCTGTGACACTAACGCTGTTCCTGTTAATTCTATTAATCCTGATTTAGCAAAAGGAAATTATTAATAAAATATTTTTAAAACGTGACATTCTTGGACAATGACGGCAAAGTAGAATCTAAGAATTTTTAAGATTGATCATGTTTTTAGTCGTCACGACACTAGCGTTCCACGTGTTAATTCAAATGTACCTCATTTTTTACACGAATTAAGTAATAAATATATTGAATGTGTTTTCTGAAATATCAATTTATCTCCTAATTAATGAAAAGATTAATCCATAAATTGAAACAGTTTTATTATGGTCGGGTTCTCTACCGCACTATAACTCAGCCGGTTAATTCGTTTGCTCCTGTTTTTTGAAAAGACATGGCAATACAAACAATTGAAGTACATATTTTCCAGAGCCTTGAAATGATCTTGAATTATGAGAAAGTGGAATATACGAATTTAATTACATATATTAAATTTTCGTTCTTTATGACACTTCCAATCTACTTTTAATCTTATTGTTCCATCTTTTTCGAAAGGGATAAAAAAATATTTTTAAAACTTATTTTACTTGTGGCTTGAATTGATCTTAAATTATTACGAAGTATAATTTATAAATTTAATAAGATTTATTATTCTTTGGTTACTGTATGACTAGCGTTCCAGTTTTTAACCCGATTGTATCTTATTTTTGAAAGGGATAAATAAACAAAATATTTCAAAAAATATTTTACTAGTGGCTTGATATGAACTTAATTTATGATGAAGTATAATCTGAGAATTTAAAAATATTTATTGCGTTCTCGGTCCTGCGACATTAGCGCTCCCTTTGTTAATTTGATTGTATCTGATCTTTGACGAAAATAACTATTATTATGTTTAGGGTCACGCCGACACTCCTGCTTCACTTGTTAATCCGTTTAATGCTGATTTCTCTATGTGAAATTATAAATTAAATAATTTAAGTACATGTAACCCAGAGCCACAAATTGATCTTAAATTATGAGAACGCAGAATTTATATATATATATATATATATATATATATATATATATATATATNAAAATTTCTCTCGCAGAGCTCTCAATTCATCTTGATATAGGGCACACTATGTTCCATGAATTTATACAAATTGCTTCAGGTCTTTGAAATACTACCGCTCCACATGTTAATGTTTTTTTACAAGGAAGTTATAATTAAAATAATTTAAGTACACTATTTTCAAGAGCCTTTTCTTGCTCTTGAATTAAGAGAAAGTAGAAAATATGAATTTAATAAGTATTTCATGTTTCTTCTCTTGTTTGCGAAAATAGCTTTCCACATTTTAACTCAATTATTTCTTTTTTGAAAGGGATATAATAAAAAATATTAAATATAATAAAATAAATTAAAACTATATTATACAATAGAGGACTGAACTGAACTTAATTTACGATAAGGTATTATCTATGAATTTAATCAGATTTATTGCGTTCGTCTCTGTAACAAAAGTGCATCCCATGTTAATACGTTTGTTTCTGAATTTTTGAAATTTTTTTTAAATATCAGGAACCAGAATATTGACTTATGACAAAGTAGAATACATGAATTTATTAAAGAAATTTTAAAGGAATATTAAAGAAACATATACAAAAATTGATCTGGATATATTGCAAATATTAATCAAAAAGTTCCATCAGTTTTAATGTGATTATGGTCTCTGTGACACTAGCTTCTCTCGTATTAATTCGTGTGTTCTTGAAATTTCCAAAGAAAACTGTAAATAAACTAAATTAAATACATTTGTTCCTGAGTGACAATGGATCTTGAAATATGACAAATTAAATTTATTATTTTTAGGCCTTTGCGACAATATTGTTTCCACTTTTTATCCCGATTGCCTCTTATTTTAAGAAAGGGATATATAATTTTTTTAAAAAATTATATCTAAATTCTTGAACTTATCTTAAATTATAATAAATTATATTATATAAAAAATTAAAATTTATTAGGTTTTTTGTCTCTGCGACACAATTACCGGTGCAAAATGACTTTTATCTTATTTTTACACGCAAATTAAGTAATAAATATTTTTGAAAATTATTGTTTGAACTCTTAATAGAACGAATATATTGTTAAACTTAATCTATGAAGTCAATGACTTTTATAATGTTTGGGGTCTCCGTGACACCAGCGCTACACATGTTAATTTAGAACTATAAGTAAAATTATTTATCCAGAGCCGTTATTTGATCTTGAATTAGCAGGAATTACAATATATACTAATAAGATTTATTATGGTTTTGGTCTCCGCGCCTCTAACCCTTCCCGTGATAATTCATTGTACCTGAAACTCTAAAGCGAATTAAGCAGTAAATAAGTTAAGAAAAATTATTTTTTCTCTTTTAATTCGTCTGGATAAATAGCAAAAATGAATCCATGCATTCATTCAGTTTTCTTATGTTTGGGGTCTCTTCGACACAAGGGCTCTACGTATTAATTCGTTTGATCTTGATATTTACAAAGGAAAATGCAAACAAAATAAATGATATATATTCTTTTCCAGAGGCAGAACGGATCTTGAATTATGACAAATTAGAAATATGAATTTATTTAGATTTCTCATGATTTTGATAATAATATTTCCTTATTATCCCGATTGTTCCTTATTTTCGAAAGGGATATGTAAATAAAAAATATTTAAAACGCATTTTTCTAGGGGCTTGAATTGATCTTAAATTATGGTAAAGTATATTCGATAAATAAATTACGATTTATTACAGTTTTAGTCTTATCGCTAGCTCTCCCAGTGTTTATTCGTTTATACTGGAAAATTTTCTTGCGAATCTAGTAATATTTTTTAATGTTTTATTTTTGAATTCTTTATCTACCTAAATTGTAAAAATTATCCAATGCATTCAATCAGTTTTATTGTATTTGGGGTTTTGTTACACTTGCTCTATCCGTGTTAATTCAGTTGTACCTAATTCTTTGACGCGATATAAGTAATGATTGGTTTCTAAAATGTTTCTTTCTTGAGCTCTTAATTCATCTGTATATATTGCAATGATTAATTAATGAAATGAATCAATTCTATTATGTTTGGGTTCACTGCGACAATAGCCCTCCTCCTGCTAATTTGTTCGTTCCTGATTTTACTAATGGAAAAGAAAAATCAAATAATTTGTAATAGATGTTATCAAGAGACATGAATTGACCTTGACTTATGAGATAATTGAATATACGTTTAATAAGATGTATTGTTCTTGGTCTCTGTACCTGTATAACTACCCATTTTAATTCGATTCTATCTGATTTAAGACGGGTATCAAAATAATAAATATTTTTAAAATAATGTTTTTTAACTCTCAAATGAACTGGATATATTTCAGGTATTGGTAAATGAATTCAATCTGTTTTATTGCGTTTGGGGTCTCTGGGACGCTCCATTTTTTATTTGTTTCATTCTGATTCTTCGAAAGAAGTATATTATAAATATAATTTACTTTCTCCAGTGAACTAGATTGATTTTGAAGTATGAAAAAATTAGAAATTATAAATTGAATAAAATTCATCCTATTTTCGGCATTGCGACACAAGCGTTCCACTCTTTAACCAGATTAGTCCTCATTTTTCGAAATAGATTTAATAATAACATATTTTTAAAACATAAGAGAGAGAGAGAGAGAGTAATAATTACCTCCCCGAGTGTGAAATATCAGTGAATAAAACCCAGTGCTTCGAAAAGTTTTGCGAACGCGCCCGAGTGCCCGATCAGCTGTAACGACGTGCCCTATGGGACAGGAGCGACGTCTACTGGTAGAGGTAGCCTGCGGGCGGAGGCGCGGCAAGACGGCAGAAGAAGGGCAGTCTCCGAAGAAGGAGGGCGGTCTCCGAGGAGAACAGTCACTATTACTAAAGCGACCGCAGTGATCGCCAGAGTGGTGGCGGTATCAAATGATTACGAGTAGCGAGCAGTACAGGACC
>NNCF01129731.1:342539-358949 GCA_002313205.1 Laupala kohalensis
TATATATATATATATATATATATATATATATCAAATTTACTATTGTTCCCTTTTAAGAGAATTATACTTTTTAATTGCATCCCTCCACATTTTTTAAAAAAAATTATTAAAAAATTCGTATTTCTGTAGGCTGGCGTAAGTTAGGTTATACGTGTCGATATCTGTTCACTGGAAAATAATTTTTAACTGCAACAAACGTCAAAACTCTAAGCATTCTAAACACTAAATTGCACCCTTTCTACTTTTTCCTGATGTTTATTGCTAAGTTAATAAATAACCAAAAACGTATGCTGACGTAATCGACTCCAGCCCGACATTTGTTGATTTTCATTAAAAGGAAAGCATTTATATCTGCATCGTAGATAGCACCCTCCGAAAATGCATTTCTTTATAGTAAAATCCCTCAATTTTTCCAAAAGTCATTTTTGAAGCTGGAACATATGAGGGCATTATTACGCTTTTCGAAGTGGGTGGCAGCCCTGGTTGAGGAAGGTTAGATGTGTTCCCAAGTTCAACCATCCAATGTAGTGACATGAAAGCGG
Source organism: Laupala kohalensis (assembly GCA_002313205.1). Lineage (NCBI taxonomy): Eukaryota > Metazoa > Arthropoda > Insecta > Orthoptera > Trigonidiidae > Laupala > Laupala kohalensis. The sequence goes on from NNCF01129731.1 coordinate 343,082, forward strand.
GAAATGAAAAAGTATTCTTGTTTGCTGTACAAGTTAGAATCTTCCTAGATTCGAGTGAATGTTATTATCGTAAATTATGCGACTTTTCTCATGTTTAGGTTCAACCGAATGCGCATTAGGTTAAAGAGAATCGAACCAATTAAGAACACATATTGTGAAAATGAACATCTTTTGAAGTGTCCGTTTAGAGAGAAAAGCAATCATATCATTGAATGATGATACACAATAAATATCTCTTGCGTATTGAATGAATATTTTTACGGAGCACAGGTGTGTAATAAATGCCTAACAGCAGATTGATGCCTAACATAATTGGAACAGATACAAGATATTACCGTGAAAATATATTAATTAGATCATGTTTGTTGATTATTCCTGTGTGTTTTAATGCACTATAAAATGTAGATATCTAAGACGTACTCTAGCTACATGTAATTATTAGTGATTTTGCATAATGTAGTAAAACACTCCAATGAATGTGATATGGTTCAATGTAGATCCCTAGTTTAGCGGATTCGCACCGCAAAAAAAAATAAATAATAAGTTCAACAAACTGTGCATAAATTATAATATTTAACAAGCAATGTAAAAATGTATATTTCAGTTATTGTGAAGATTTGTTGAATGCATATTTTTGTTTTTTTAATATTTCTGTTGAATGTATGTATTTTTAAAACCAATTTCTTGTACATATCTATGTAATCTACTTATACAAATATGTATTCATTTGTATACCTGTCTCAAGGGACATATTTTCATCAATGGTTTAACCACACCTAATAAGGCATGGGATAGAAGCTACTTTTAGAGGATCCCATATTCAAACCGCACACAAATGTATATGAATGCTATGATTAAGACAACAAATTTTGCATTTCAAATTATATTAATGTTTTTGTAACATACTGAGCTATTAAGTTACTTACTTTTCTGTAATAAAACAGTTTATAATCATATGAAGTTTAAATTTGAGTGTTAATGTTATTATACGTGACCCATTTGATGGCTCCTCAGTGCATGAGATTTGGGGCAGACCACCGTCGCCTATCTATGTTGATGTCCAATTGTGCTTGGTTTAATAAAAAAAGTCAGTAATGGAATGCTGTAATAAGTGATTCGTGATAACTGTTTCACAACTGATTTTGATGCATATTCTCATTTAAGAAAGCACTTTAAAAGAAATATTAATGATATGTGAAATAAATGTGTAGTTACGATTATCCTGGAATTCTTTTATTTATTGGGTAATTGTGGCATGATCCTGTGAAAATGAAATGATCTGTTTTAGCTTACATGGATGCCGCACTAAAGTTGTTAAGAATAATGTGATAATTTGTATCTTGTTGCTCGTATTTCATTACTACCTCGTATTGTTTTCTGATTTATACTTTTATGTATTGTTCTAGCATATGGCTTTTCACATACGTGTTATGAAAACCTGAACCCTTAATTCAATGTAATTGATCTTTGTATACTGCAGTTGATTAATAATTTTATCTATAGTATGAATCCTTTCATGGAATGGATAGGATACATATTATTTTTGTTGTAACATGTGAAAAGTAACATAAAAACTATATTGCAGGTTTTCATTTATATATTAAGTAAGCAATGAGAATCCTCATTAAAGAGCAGTTCTCTTTTTCCTTCCTTTCCTCAGATAGCTTTCAATATCCTTTCATGTTATTGAATAATTTTTCCTGAAAACATATAATGAAGTTATTATGAATTGTTTGCCTATCCTACTTACTCTTCTTTTTATTTGGTAGTAGGGCTATTTATCACAATGTATCTATTCTCTTATATAACGAGTAACTTTAAAATTACCCGTACTATGCATTACAAAATTTAATGAGCTGGAGTGGATATGCTGAAATGATAAATTTTGAGAAACCTGTTCAGATAAGGTAATAAAAATATGTTTCCCATATTGGTATTAATTTAAAGAAACTATTAAAAACTTATATGAATGACAACTCAAGTGATATGCATACTATAAAAGGTAATCTTCAGTAATGACAGAAACAATTTGCGGTGTATAAGAACATCTATTCAAACATTAATTTGGTTGAATCCTTTTATCTTTAATTGTGGCAATTACTTTTTATACAATTTCATAATTTCCAATAGATCTCTTTTTCACCTTTATTTATTTCCTGTGCAGATATTTTCTTCCTTTATCAACAAGTTTTCTTTATACTTGCCAGCAAAACCGATTTTGTATTGATTTTAGGCACAATTTACAAAAGTCTGAAATTAAAATCTTTAAACTATATTAGAAGTGACCCACTTCTTAATTTTATTTTTCCTAAATGTTAGGCTATTAAATGTTTAGTTTTCAACAGAAAGTGAGTTGAATAAAGTGTCAGCATTAATATAGCCCTTTTTACTACATGATTTTACTTATCTCTTGAATTGTGACATTCTTATTTCTTGTGATTCTATTAAAAAGTAGTGACAAACCGATGTATAGAAAGATTTGGTTTCTCTCTTTCAAAGAGTTCAGTTTGTTATTGAACATGATTTCATTTTATCAGGTATAGGTTATACTTGTGCCATATTTTTATCTATGACCTCATTTTTTTCTGTAAAAATCATAACGTATACTTGGCATAGTGTACATACATATGCAGAGGAAGAAATTGGGATTTTAGTTTACTTATCTCAATTAAACTAAGCAGTTTCAAAATAATTTTAAAGTTATTTTTTTATTTAATATGACAAAAGGGATTACACGGAAAAATTCAATCAGATCTGTTAGAAGATCGTTTCGGCAAGTATCGCCAACTCTCTGGTTCACAATATTGTATTTTAATTAGGCAGGGTTTTGAGTCGGAGTCAAAATTACAAAAGGACAGTTACATTAACATTAAATTCACACACTTTCGGGGATATTGTTATATCTGAAATAGATGTGGTTGAAATCTTCTAGCAACACTTCTGTAGATAATTATTGTAAACACAAAAATGATTTCGGAAAATCATCTTCCAAATAAAAGAAATTATCAATTTAAGTAAATTTTAACCTAATTTAAAATGTAACTGTAAAAAAATATAATATATGGTATTTTCATGTAAATATATTTCTCTTTTTTTAACTTTACGCATGGAATGCCAATATTCTACACTTTTTAATCTGTATTTTGATATTAATTCTTGACGTTCTCTTCTTGATATTGACTTATGGTTTGTCTTGTCTTATTTTTCAAAAGTGTCCGCAGTAAAAAATTTAAATAAATATATTTTGATATTTTCTTGAATCATAGTTTTTAATATTAAAAATAAATAAAATTTTGTAAATATATTATTTTCAACGAAATTATTTTGTTATATTAATGAAATATAATTTAAAAAATTAGGTATTCATTATAAGGATCCATGCTTTTATATTTAACTTTTCTTGATTTTTTAAATGTTATTTAAACAGTGATATTATAAGAATAAAAAATTACAATAAACCCAGAAATGTTATTCTTTATTTTTTAATGTCGTTTATTTCAGATTGGGACAAAAAAGCTTGTATTAAATGAACATAGTCACAGAACTTCGTTCGAACTGCGTTCATTTAATAAAACCTGCGGGGACATTTAAAACCAACACTAAGGCTTTATAATTTAGATGGCTTTGGAGTAGCACAACATATAAATTTGGCCAACGCCTAATAATAAAATTTATGTTTCTAATGTATCCATATTTTTGAAACTTCTTACAGTGAGAAAATAATGATAATTAAGTTAAATATTGTTATCTCTGATCTGCCAAAACATGAATCTTTTATGTCGTTATGATGACCAAGTTATACACTACAAATTATTTTGTTCTGACCTGATTTTGACCTGAAAGAGATTTAAAGCACGTGTGAGGTTCGCGATCAGACGATGCGTGGCCGGGACGTGAAAATTCGCCCCGTGAAGATACAAACCGACCCATTGGGTCATCATATTCGAATCCAAAGGATATGTTTTAGAACACCATGACCATATTACCACGCCATTTCTTTTTGTCTTGGTGTCTGATGTGAATTGTTTACCTGAAAAGCACCGCAAACATACTCGTATAATCTTTCAATCAAGTGCTTTCTAGTGTTACTTGTCCAAAACCGAAAAGGGAATAATTGATAAAAACATTTAAAGTATGTATCAATTTTGAAATGTCACATTACAGCTCATAAATTGAAAGTTCGTGCTTGCTTTCTATGTGGATCTATCCGAAAGCATTTTTTCCGCTTGGCCACTCTCAACCGATGCATGCTGTGCAGGACTCTTATCGTATATTTTGGCTAAGCTCCATGGAAATGATATGGGTGGGGAAATTGTTTCCGACGTCATAAATCTGAATTGCAACTTAGCACCTCTATTCGTCGCCCCTGTGAAGTACTGGGATATAAGCCAAAATTTGTAAAGGATAAAAAGGAATAATCATTATTCTCATCCTCGAATGTCAAAAAAACATCTACTTTTTATTTATCGTATACGTAGTATAGAGAAAGTTATGTATTCGCGAAAAAGTTAAATCGCGAGACTTTGACGGAAATATCCGTTTTGGGTGTCACTGATATTGAAAAAGTGTTTTAGCATAACGTCTGTGCGCAGAGGTTTTTGCAGAACGGATGAATCACTTTCATTCATATTCCGTATTTAGCGTAGTATTTGCTTTTTGTCAATGCACATGTTCTGATTTTTTTAAACTTTATTATAAAGGGTACTTCGTATGAAAAAGCTCCAAGTTTCCTCTTTTACGTTTCCCAACAAAAAGTGCAATTAGTGTGTATTTCAAGCGGTTTTTCGCTTGAAAGTTTAGTTCACACGTATGAAAATAATCTCTTTGCCGCACTACCATATTTATTCAGTAGTTTAGGAGACTTGAGAACTAGCAGTATAGATATACCACGCAGAGGGAGACTGTAGCTTTAGAAAAATGAAATGAAAGGTATGGTACTGATAAAATTGACAGAAGAACGGAAAACTCACACAATAGTGTGCGAGCTATGAAATATATTTATATAAGACGTAGGGCCAAACTTAAGAATATGGTCCCACAAGGGTTCGAAAAAATAATTTATGTCGTAATACTACAAATATTATTGCGGTTCCGAAAATATAAGCCGTATTCTTCGCTTTCATATTTACGGTAGTTATAAAGAAATATTGTTCCGCACTTTTTTCTTCTCTCCGCCACCGTTTATGTTAGTATGTTAGGGTACGATAATTATAATATGGCTCGCGACAGCGAGCCATGAACAATTATAAACAATTGTTCGGTCACAGTCGGCGATGTTAGGTTTGTTAGACCCGGCGATTCCGTTTTAAGAAAATCTGTTGTAAGTGTGAAGATGGAGGCGATGGTGGAGGTAGGAACACTCGCGGAAGGATATACGAAGAATAGGTATAGGATAGGACCATAATGTTAAATTTGCCGTCGAAAAAGGGATTTTTTTTTCATATAAAATGATTTTATTTGTAATTTTCGAGAACAAAGTCCCTTCCAGAATCATGGCAAAAAATTTCGTTTTTCGATATCTCATCTGAATATTTTTCTACGGCGTTGGACCATATAGTTAAGTTAGTCCAGATGTAAACCTACAACGATATTTATAAGACAAGATATTGCAAAACATGTTGGGAAAATCTTAAAGAAATTTTCATAGATACAAATGCAATATGTATTAATTTTCATAAAATTGCAGATAGAAAATATATGAAGATTGTCTAGTTCCTCAGGGTCCGCAGGAAAGAGGTATTTTTAGACTTTTTACGTTTTTATATTAGTAGTGTTTAGACAGAATTATAATCACGATAAATATTGATCAAAGATTATGACGTTAATATTTGTTTATGTCATTGGCTTGTTTCTTGTCTGAGCCAAATCGTGTTTTTGCATATAATGTGGTTTTGTAGATCTTTTGTTTGTTTTAATCATTGTACTGAAAGTAGGTAGACGAACTGTCAAAAACTCGACAGATGTGAAAGTGTCACGTTGTCACACTAGGAGCGAGAAACAGTCGCCCGGATTGCGTCATCGCGGGCGCACGTCTTTTGAGAGAGGTGGCATGGGAGTAGTTTTTCCCTTAGTAGACTTATGTTGAGACTCCTATCAATTCGTCGTTTACTTTCAAATCAATCAATGTTTGATTTTGATTGTTGCTGTTTTTATTGCGTAGCATTGATTTTGATTTGGTGTCAGTTTTAAGGTATATCATGAGGTTAAAAACAAAAATGGGGTCTGAAGCTGGTAGACTAACTTATTTTGGGGTTCGTTGACTTGACAATCAACATACCCCAAAGTAATCTAGATATAATTTACAGGGAATATAGTTGGTCTTCTGTCAAAGGAAAATACAAAGCGGATAATAAGGATAAAGGGAAAGAAAACTCTTTATGCGACAAATAAGAAGATAAATATTATGAAGATAAATATTCAGGTGAAAGTGATAACACATTTCGTTTAGAATGCGCTGAATACTATAATTTGAGTATTCGTGGTGAATAATGGATTCAATGTGTTAAGTGTATGTTATGTGTTTATGCAAGAAGCGCAAATGGCAATTTATTGTTTTATGATAGCAAAATTGCGTTTCTGGTTTAGAAGACTTATTTGGTATAAAAACAAATACTTATGTTACAACTTATGCTCGAACACAGATTGTTATCTTATAATTAAAATTGATGAGAATATTTTCTTTTTAGCTTTATTAACGGAAGTATTGTTGTATTAAGTTTTGTGAAACTTTAAAAAAATGATTGTTATATTCAAATAATAATTGGTTGTTAATATATTTATTTCAAAGGATAAGTTGGTTAATTTTTTTAGATAAAGGCTTGATAACTTTTAGCATGTTTCTCTTAATCCTATGTATTTACTCCAAGATTTTGCACTTACCCCCGTATTAGGTTGGCTCAAAGTTTGCCTTCGATAAAATCAAATGTGTAAGTTGCAATGCACCATAATTAATCGCATGCTTTGGCTTTTCCTGAAGCTTAATAATTTATCTATCGAGTACATTGTTTTTTACTTCTGTAGATATTAAAACAAAAAAGTCTCGCGTCTTAATAGAAATTGAGTCAACCAACCCTAGTCTCCCCTTCAGTACCCACTGAAACATGGAAACAAATTTGGAAAATTTGAGATATTATGTTTTTGTGTCCGAAAATTAAAAAGGAGTCCGATTCTTGCCACACATTGAAAGTTTGAAACAGCGGTTTATTGAACCTAATGTCCTAGGAACAAATCTTTCACTTTTTAATGAAACTAATCTTTCACTTTATAATGCATGAACCCATTGTATCTTTCTGCGTTTTCTTGCGCAAGAAAGCAAACCACATATTACAGCGGTTTCGTCGAAATCTTTGTCTATACTGTACTAATATCGATTTATGTCGATTGTGCGATCGATAATAGATATTTGGAGACATTTGATAACATTGTGGACTGGAACGATGAGAAGGATCAGCTGTAAGGTTCTCTAAGGTCAAATGCATTTACGAATGGAATACGTCCGGAGCAATGCAGGGAGACTAAGGAAGAAATAGAAGGAAAGTGTGAAAGTATTATTATTGATTTATATGGGAACATTTAGTAACAACGCAAGTTTTATAAAATGTACATATTTCTTCCGTGTACTCTACACGTGGAGAAGATATGTAATAACTTTCGGTCAGGTGAAAATGGCGAAGAGCCGGGAATCGGACCCGGGAATCGAACCCGGGATTTCTGCTTTGATCACAGGGGTGTTAACCACTACACCACCCGTTCCCCTTCCACAATTGTACACCAACGATCCCTGCGATCAAAGGAGGAGTCCCGGGTTCGATTCCCGACTCGTCGCCATTTTCACCTGACCGAACGTTATCACATATCTTCTCCACGTGTAGGGTTCACGGAAGAAAAATGTACATAACGAACCTTAACACGTAGGTATGTGTGAAACTGGTAATAAAGTGCCCACAGCATTGTGTGCCACTTGGTTCACTTATCTTCTGTATGGGGATGTGTCTCAGGGTTCCGGGGTTTAGGTCTGGGGGGAAATGGTCAGGATGGAAACGACTATTTGATGGTTAACCAACTGTAGTATCATTCAAAGTTAGATGTATGCGCTTAGTCTACGTACGCTTTCTGTTCTAGACTTCGTGGTAAAATCTCAGAAATTCTATTCTTCGCGGCAATCCTACGAAAAGTTCTATCATTAGTGTCCGAGACACTAAACATTTTCGTTTTCGTGGCGAAGTACGGAATGGGTTACATTTCGCGGTGATTCAACTACGACGTAATCTTTGTAAGGAACGACGATGAGTACTTCACCCTGATACATCATTTACATTCACATTTCAGTAGCTCTAACAGAGAAGCGTCGCAGTGTGCTCAAGCAGGCACACTTCATATCAGGCAGCGAGGGTGAATGGCCTGATTGCTGACGCGGGGCCTGGGTCTGTGAGCGAGGGTCTAAGTTCCCTCGTCACAGCGCTCAACATTACAGCGCAAGTGCATTCGCGCCCAGTGAAGATAAAGGGGTGGTGAATATTATACGCCAATTGGTCATAATTTACAAATGAGATTGACCCGAACTGATGACTTCCACTTTGAATATAATTCTTTGGGTAATTGTTTAGAGCGAAGGTATCTAACATTGATTTCAGAAAGATGCCGATAGATCAGGGATGACAGGTTTCTTTCACAATGGAAAAATACTAAAAACTTGAAACAATCTGGACGAAATAAATAAGAATCTGGAAGAAACTGTTTTTATTTAAAAATTTACTAATTTACCACATAAGTTGAATCTTTATAAGGTAATATAGATGCATTTTTTACAGAAAGTCTTTATTAAATATAATTAGATCTCTAACATTTAATTAGTTGAATGTGCTCAATAAATACTTACATTAATTTTTAGCCAAGATCACATAACTGACTAAAGCTTTTCTTTGGGTACCGCAAAAAATATCCGTAGTTCACAAAATCTACTAAAATTATCTTTACCCGGTGCACACTTTTTTTAGCCTGCAGGTAGGGAAAATGTAGCAACACGCTATCATCATGGCTCTACCCTGTGTGTGGGACTCGCCGAGAAACTCAGCCCTACCCTCTAAATACACTTCATAGTCCTACGTCGGTCCCATCGACAGTCAAGCTTAAGCGTCTGTTGCTGCGATTTTAGCGAAACCCAAGGTGTTCTTCCTTTTTCTGCAGAACTCTCCGTGTGAAAGACAACCACAAGATTGTCTTGCTTACTGCGGAGCATCACTTTAACGATGTTGTTTGGGGCTACATCCAGTCGGTTAATTTCTCCGGTGTACACATAACCACAGAATAGAATACTCCGATGCTGACAAACACATGTAAATATTTAAAAATATAAACATTTATTTCAGCATTACTTATTTTAATTCATTATCCATGATTGAAGTGAATTTCACTTCATTGTGAATGGTGTTCAGTGGTGGGTGAGGTGTTCGTGGCCACTGTAAATATAGTAATTTATTATTATATAAGTATTATTATATATTACACAACGTGTGAATGCTACATCAATATTTGAAGCGAACTTGCTGAATAACAGAATTTTCTTAGAGCTAGAGACAAGCAATTTGTATTCAACGCACACATTTCTGTATTTTCCTCTCACTTTTCTCCCCTGCATAAAGAAGGATCCCAGCAGCTACCATAATATCATCAGTGTCCCGCCTCAACCGCAGCTTCCCTGCCACACAGACTCCTCAAAAACAACGACGCAGCCGCCATAATTCAATGAAGGGGAAACTGCTCAGCAGTGGGTCTCCAACTGCCCTAAGAGCTCTCCACCAACTGTCTGCGCAACGCAACGCAGCCACATCCAAGCTTCCTTTCCTCCTTTGTTTTCCTCTCCTCTTGTCCTGGAGCACTGGCTCTACTTCCACTCAACTTCTCTCCTCCTCCTTGTTTAATCACAATGTCTCTTTTCCTCGTCCACCCGCTGTATCCCTCTGTCTTACACTCCCCATCCATTCTTATTTCCGATGAGAAGACTTTGGGAGCCACGAAGCGCGAATTCCAAGCGAATGAGGAAGAAGAGGCGGGGACGATGTCATGGGGCCGAATGAACAGCTGATTGGCGAAATGAACGACAGAGAAGAGAGTTGCAACAAAAAGCCACAGCTGAGATCTCCAACACTTTTTCCATGAAAGAAGGAATCGCTGGTACCTACAAAGTAGTTTTCTCGACCATGGGATTTTTACAAGCTTATTGCAAATTGTTCTAGAGAATATTCCATTTCAAGTATTTTATTTCATAATAAAGGAATACGTATGAAATAATTATTAATTATATTAAAAATTAATCTACGACATTTAACACCAAATAGTTTTTTCAGTCATTCTTTGATAAAATAAAATAGTGTGTTTGATGTACGTACTTTACATTAATCAGAAGCATGACCGGCTGTTTTGACAATAAAGTTTATTTATCTATTTATTTATTAATTTAACTTAACAGTAATTGAAGGGGTGAATGGACGAAGGAGGTATGTAAATTTTAAAAAAAAATAAAGTTATTGTCAAGGATGAAAAAGGTAAGAGTTGGTCTGTTTTTTGGTACTTGAAGCAACTCTCTAAGTGCATTATTAAGCTAGATACTATTGTAATGAAGGAGGTAAGTAACAACAACAACAAAGTATATTTCTGATGAAAGAAGGATGTATGTAACATAAATTACCACATATCTCCTTCTTCCAGCAGTTATTTAATTTTACGCAATATATTTCTAGTGGATAAAGCAGGTATGTAATGTAAAATACCGTATACCTCCTTCTTATATACCATATACCTAAGGTGGCATGTATCGTCCTAGAATAATAAAAGGGCTGACGATAATATTCCAAGTCCCGTGCGCTTGGAGATTTGGAGCCATTAGGTTTGCAACGCCACGTCTCTGCGACGGGGAAAGAGCTCCTTACTTTCGTTTGTCCAATCGTAGGCAAACTTGACACTGCTTCCATATTTGGCGGACCACTAGGAGACTAGTACTGGAGAACATGCCCCTATTAAATCGTAACGAGATAAATTGTTTTATTACACCTCTATTAAAGAAATATTTTATAAATTTTTATTATATACATCTTGGACTTACAGAACAAATAATATTCTTTATTTTCTTAACTATAATAAAGTTTATTATTTTCTATATTTAAATGACATCTCAAGTTTCGTTGTCTCACAATGCCGTCCTAAGTAATATAAAACAAATTAAACTTCTCCGTAAAAAAATTCTTCTTACTGTAAAATTGATATCGTTTTATCACAGAATTTGCATGTATCGTATGCAAGATATCGTATGAATTTCGTGAGATATGCAGTCAGGAATTACTTATAAATATTCTTATAACTTTTGAATTTTATTCAGTGGCGCAAAGAACTCAAAGCTCATTGTCATCAATTAATGTGTGTTGCTTATTGTAATTTCAAATGATATTCTGCTCTTTTTACCCATCGTCAATGGGAAATGAAGCATTATAGATAGCAACTTGATATAAAATGAATGAATAACACTAAATGTTAATTCTAATGATATCTTCAATAATTTTAAACCAATAAATAAATTACGCCTGTAAGAAATGTATTGATGCAAGATACGACGCTTGGATGTAATCGTGCAACATATAAAAAACAATATGCTCAGAGAATAACATTACTAAAAAGTTTATATTTAGTTCTCAGAAAATATAAAAAAAAGGAACATATCACTTTTATTTATACTTCCAAATACAATTGAGCTGTATTCATGCACGTTATCTACGATTATCAGACAATAAAGCATCGTAATTAATATTGCATTTAATTAAGTATCTTACATTGTTCCAGATATGAAATTCATCATTTTCTCCACTTTCTTTCGTTATTATCGACATTCCGTAGAATTCATTGACTTCAATAGCAGGGGGCAAACGAGGTAATTCAGAAGCATTCTTAATATCTCTTTTTAAGAATCAACATGATTATTCATATTTGTGAAGATAAACATATTGATTAGACAGTAAACATGATTTTTGAAGCAAGGATAAAAAATCAGCGAAGAAGTTGACGAAATAACATATACACAATTAAATGTAAAGTTATTGTAACTAGTATGTTCCAGCATTCCAAATTCAGGGTCATTTTGTAAGAAATTGTTGTTTTAACGGACGAACAAGAATGAGAAACAAAACGATCTGAAAATTAAAAAAAAATACAACCTATATATTCATAAAAAGTGATTCAAATATATTTAGACTCATTTAACCTATAAAACCGTGCTCTCAAACTCGTGAATGTTACTAAATGTATTTTTTTGGTGGGGTTATAGGGCTCGTCAACTAACTGTAGATTTGATCCGAGCAAATACAATTAAACTGCCACATCACTTTTATTTATATTTCAAAATATTACTTTGTTGGATTTATGCTGGTCATCGAAGATGAAACTTTCGTTATTTAATAGGATTTAGTAGGATTTCAGTTCTATTTGGATATAATTTATATATGGATATAATTTAGTATGATTTCATGTTCTACGACTTGAAATAAAACAACTATAGAATGCATCGATCTAAAAGACAAACATAATTTTGGAGAGCGATCGCAATAGCAAATTTATTATAAGTCAGCCTCTTTTACTTAGCGTGCAGAGAAAGCTTACTAGAATAATGGTAATATCGTTATTGAAAGCACAATATATCTTGCACTTAATAAAGTGTTAAAATCAGAAAATCTTGCTTACACACATTCACAGCGAACTGAAAGTCAAATATTTTCGTTTCATTTCTACGTATTTTTGTGGTCTAAAAAATACGGTTCTTTAGTGCGACAAGATCACTTTCCACAATATTTTTTCTTTAGACATGTTTTTCGATATTTGATTTCTTTAATACAAGAAATAAAATCATACCTACGGAAAAAGGAATAAACCACAGACATAAATATATCGAGTTACCAAAATACTTTTGTGGTTTTGGATTTATTATACGCTTCCGACGTTAATTTGTATGGATAGGTGGTTTTAGCCTTTTGACTACTTTTTCTTGAAAGTTTAGTTACAGGCCCTAGATATATGTAACTATGGACTTCAGGAAGTCCTACTAAAATTCGAAACGTTGGCAGTCCGACGAATATTTTAATGAGAAAAACACAAGATCGCTTTCTTATAAATGATAAATATTTATATTTTGGTCATCGCTCAAAGCTTCTCAGATTATGTGCTATCCTAGGGTATATTGGACACTTCGCAATTCGAGTGTTTTATTGGAAGGAGAGATGGGAGTTTTACTAGCCTATTTAAAGGGAATTAAAAATTAGAATATTACAAGAAGCCATTCAAATCGCAACACGAACAGAACAATTAAAAAAGTTTCAGGAATATATATCTTAATCAAACAAAANTATATATATATATATATATATATATATATATAATCTTTTAGTTAATGTGACTGATTTGTAATAGGCTAAATTGATTAAATTACTATGACAATGTTCTGAATAGATTGAAGAGGTATTAATCAGTTAAAAACGTTTCTACTGATGAATTCTTGGATACCCAAATTGTTTAAATAATAATAAATGTTTGTCAGATGATGATTTGTAAAGAATATTCAATGGTACGCATGGGATGAGGAGATGGTTTACTTATAGCTATAAATTCTTTTTCTTACGCCATAGCTATAAATTTACAATATTTTTTACGTATTTTTTGTTTAAGAACTATTTAATATTCAATTTTACGAATTTGTGTTTTTTTATTTTATCTTGTTTACTTTGTCAGGAATGCGAATGGTTGTATTGTTTACAAATTATTACATTTAGAATGTATTTTATATTGTAATCAATTAGTAATAAATTACTGTTATTCACGTATGTTATGTTTTGAGTCGTTTTCTATTGGTAATGTCAGCTTTGTATAGCTGTTTTCATTGTGGTAAACATCCGCAATTAAAAGTTATGATCAAGACTATAAACTTATGCAGTTTTGGGACACGAGCGAGCACCGGACTTTCGTTGTTCTATTACCGTTTAAATACTAGTTTTATAATTTAGTTAAGAAAAAAATATAATGCAGTCTACTATTAACGTCCAATTTATAATCAATATAAATAATTTTAGACTTTCGACCATTTGACGGACGAATGTCATATCTAAAATAACACAAAATAAATGGTATTCGTCCATCAAAATATCGTAAGACCAAAATTACTTATTTACAATGTAATGTAACATGTTTACAATTTTTTAGATAGTAATTTCTGTATTTAAAGAAGAGTATGTCGGGCGGTGTGTGTTAATGTGTGTGTTTGTACATCTTTTATACAAATCTACAGTTTTATTTCGAGTACGGAGAAAATGCGCACACATGACCTTCAAAACACTAAAAAGAACACTGTCTACTTGAGATTTCGAAAATCCGCCCCCATCCGCCAGTTTCATTACTTTTTAATTTTTGCTGATTGAGATAAACCTCAGCATTTCTAACTTAAATACCTTGAAACGGGATTTTGGGTTTTTCGATATTTTACTCTACAATGGGTTTAGGGGGTAGAATCGTTTTCATATTGGTGGTTTCCATTGTTGCGTTTCATTCACTCGCAAGTTTTATTCATTGTTATGTAGAGACTCGATCGGTTTGGAAATCTTTGTTTTTCGTACATTGATTGGAACGAGCATTACTTCCCTAGCGTTCGAGCGGGAACAAAAGAATTCAGAAGACTTGCGTTTTGGTTAATAAGCTTTCGGTGTAAATTGTATTTTCATTCTTCCTAGATTTTAAAATAATTCGTAATTACGTACATACAAGCATACAAAACTGAAAACCTTAAGTACTTTTGTAGATTTTCTTCCCGGTATTTAATTTTTGAAATAAACAAATGTGAAAATTTAATATCACGAAAGTAGGAATATGTGGGAACTAACATGAATTTAGAATATTATATAAGAATTCAGGGAAACACCGGGTAAGATGAGCTCAAAAATTCCAGATCTGTTGACAAACGTTTTAATACCTGAACGTTCAGTAATGAATAAGTTTTTTTTTCAAATCTCAAGCAACGTCGGGTAGTTCTGTTAGTATTGAATATAAATACATTTTTATTGTCAAAAATGCATTTACAAACTCCGTAAACGTGGGGGGTAATAAACTGAATAGCTGAAAATATTGCTTAATACACCGCATCGCAGCGTAGACAAATCGAGTTCAGAAACACCCTTGTAAAATGTTAACTATTCCCCCAGACGTTACGTTTTAAAGACAGTTTTTATCATCGTTACATTTTTATCATCTCAAACCAAGGAACGCGAGAAGCAGCTTGAAAATGATTCATGTCTTCTAACCTAAGTTACTCTCTTTAGTTGAAGTATTTTAGCACTCCATTATTCATCTCTTTAATTTTGGTTAACCTACGGTGATTTGTGCCAACCTTTGCAGATGGGCATGTGCTGTCACCGACAATCTTGTAGAGGTACCAGAGGCGAAAAAGCATTTACGCCTCTAACTCATTACGCGTCGCACGCCGAGATAAATCCAGCGTTTTAATTATTCCGACTTTGACATTCGTCAGCTATTTTACTACGGCACTGACTGAAGAAAATCATCTAGGGTAGTTTCTTCCAATAAACTTTCTCAGCAAAGTCTGCCTCTGATCGCTAAATCATCCTGCTGTATTTCAACGCTGCATATCGATGGTGACTATAACAGTGGTTCGAGCTTCGTATGCATTGCTTTAAGAAAGTCTAGTCAGAAATGTTAAATTATTTCTGAAAGAAAAAACAAACAAAATCTTAGAGGTCCACATCTTTACCTCCGACATATTATACATACATATATATATATATATATATATATATATATATATATATATATATATATATATATA
>NNCF01129731.1:358966-472292 GCA_002313205.1 Laupala kohalensis
ACACTTCGAGGCGAAAAGTATTATAACCAATAATTTCATTATTACCCAAAACTGGGAAAGTTTCATTTTCCGAGTTAGGTTTCAAGTATATAAAAAAAACCTTATCAGTATGGTCAGGTCAAGATATTTGGTGAATAACATATAGGATTGCATTCTCGTGTCGTAATAAAAGAAAACCGCATACTCGTACCTCATACTTTCTGAAATAATTAAAAAAACCTTCTACATAAAAAGGAAAATTAACTTTATAAAGGAAAATAATATTTATATAAATTGACTATCATTTTTATCACATCTATAAAAAACATCTACCAAATTGATTAATAAATTATTTACTGGATGAAAGCAAATTTGTACACTCCCAGAAACTTGCGGAAAATAATCGTATTCAAACCAAACATGATTCATATTGTTTACGAATTTGAATATCAAAACATTTCTACAATATTCCATAACTATACCATAGGGAGACGTCTTAAAACATAAATTTTATTGAAAACACATGAGCCTGATTAATTTGAAAAAAAATTAATTAACTCAACATGCGTAATAAATACATCCTTAACTCGCAATCCACAACTAATTTTTTAAATTTCGGACTCTGAGCTTTCTTCAGAAAATTTGTTATTTTATAATCACAAAGTTCTTGAATATTATTTCTAGATGTTTTCTGATATCTTTCTTATAAATAGCGAAATACATGTCACGGTATTGCAATTTACTTATAGGCCCACGATCATACAATGTGGGCCTGTAAGTAAGAGTGGGAACGGAGTGGGTTTTCCGTTCCTCTATCAATTTTATCGTTTTTTGTATTAGTTTTCAAAAGTTGTACGTCCCCTGCTTGGTACATCTACGCTGTTAAATAGTTCGTCTATTGAAATAGTGAATAAAATAGGAAAGGTGGTTAAGAAATATTATTTTCCTACGTATTATTATTATTATTATTATTATTATTTATATATTATTATAAGTTTCCGTTTTCGAGAAATTTTCCAAAATTTACTGGTATTCCAAAGTGTGCATGTTGTGTCAGATCGCAAACCTGAGCATGTGCGTAAAATTTCTTGAAGGTTAGAATCGGGGTACAACAAAACATCTTGGAACTTAAAACTTGACCGTTAGAATGAAATAAATGATTCCATGTTTTGGCAGCTCTGAGACGTATTCACAATAAAAAATAATTTATAAAAGAATATTATTGCCAGAATAGATTTTACAAGATACACATGTACAATAAAAATATAAAATTAAACAAGTACCCAAACCTGAAGGGGATATGGGTTATCCGTGTACAGGTTAAGCGCAAATAGTCGTAGTCTTATTATAAGTTTACTCTCATACTAAAATTTATGACAGAATAGAATATTCTGAAACACACAAAATTTTAAATGTAATATCTATCAAAACAATATTTAAAAACAGTCATATTACTAATATATAAATTAATATTCAATTTCTTCAAATTGCTATTCTTCAGATTACAATAATACTATAATTTTAAAAATTAAAAAGCAAAAAATAATATTAATGCACTCTAACAAAAGGTTCAGCTTTAGTAGTTTTTAATTTCTTTAGTTTTTTTAAAAAAATTTCTTGATACAATTTTCAGACAATATGATAACTTATTGAATATTTTAGTTGCGATATATTCATACTTTTTTCCCCACGCAAAGTTTATAAAGTGGTATTACAATGTTTTTCATTCTAGTGTTACTGTTTGTTTACATACTTAGCCCGAAGAGAATTAAAATAAAAAGATAATGACACTAAGGCAAATGTCTTCTTAATCAATAACGGATACGTAAAATCCTTTCCAGTTTGTCCCGGAAAAATGATTTTCAATATTCTCTCTTGCAATTTACGATATTTCTTTAAGCATTAGGGTAAGCTCTACCCCAAGCCAAGATACTAAATGTTGCAACACTACGAAAAATGACATAATATACGGCTATTAATAAAATAGTAGAAGGGATAGATTCTAATGTGTAAAAAGCATAGAGCAAATATCTGGTACGATTAACAATCCCATTGATATGGTAATCCCATCTCACGTAACAATAAATAATGAAATAATAAAGATATTTCACTTTATGGACCTAATTCACACTGTTAATATTTACTACCAAATCAGTAGGAATACTATCACAGTAGTAGTCAAACGCAATATATTCAGTCTTTAAGACATTTAAAAGCAAACAGTTCGCATAAAGCCAACTATACATTACATTTAAAGTTTTGTTAGCATTGGTGTTTACATTTGACCACTGATCTCCGGATATAATAATAACCGTATCATCAGCATAGGATTCAATACGGTGCCCCATAGTTAACATGTCATTAACATACACCACAAATAGGAGTGGACCCAATATACTACCTTGTAGAACTCCACATTTTATATATTCATTGCCAGAATAACAAGAATCATCTCGAACATATTGTCTTCTATTAGTGAGGTAATTTCTAATAAGTTAACTAGCTTTCCCACTTATATCGTATTTCTCAAGTTTATTAATTAATATCGAATGATTAACAGCATCAAAAGTTTTAGTTAAGTCCAAGAAAACAGCTAGCAATGAGTCACTGTCAGACAATTGAGAATAAATGTTTTCTGTAACCTTAACCAAAGCACCTTTGGTTCCCTTACCACTCACAAAACCAAACTGATTTTCAAAAATAATTTTGTTCTTTCCTAAAAATTAGTCAGTTTAGAAAACAATATTTTCAAAAACCTTTGCCAGGTTAGATATCAAGGGAATAGGCCTATAATTATTTATAGTTTTGGTAGATTCAGACCTATATACAGGAACCACCTCTGCTATTTTAAACTGGTCAGGAAATAAGCCATTATTAAAAATTTGATCAATGATATCAGCAAATGCAGAAACAATGTACTAATTAATTCTTTTCAATAGATTGGAACAAATTCCGTCGACACCATCTGCTTCATTTTTCAAACCTTGTATAGTTTTCATAACTTCTGTAGAAGTAGTAGGATGAAGAAAAATATTTTTCTCATTTCTTTGAATGGATGGAAATTCAATCCTACTACTGTTTGAAATGTTGGTACTACCAATATCACAGAAGAACTTATTAAAATTTTCAGCAGTTACATGCTTATCAGTAATGCATACATCATCAACCACTACACTATCAGTATTTCTTTGATTCTTAGCATTCCTGGTCAATTTCTTATTAATAAAAGACCTTTTAAGATCCATCTCAGCTAACACATTCCTACCATAATAGCCTTAGTTAGTTATGAGCTTTTTTTAAAGTTTATTGTAATTAATAAATTTGTTCCCAAGTTCTTGATTATCAGAATCATCTTTCAAACTATTATGCATCTCTTGGTTTTCATTACACGACCTTATCAAGCTATAAAATAAATAAACTTTATTGTAAAAAAAGCAGTTAAAAACTGCTTATGACCACGTGGAGGGCAATAAACTAATTTACTCTCCGGACGCAAGCAAGGGACCATCCCATCAATTCTGATCAAGGGCACTCAAGGCAGAAGCGGATTTAACATTTCAACATAGTCCTAAACTATAAATCAATCGGAGGCTAGGAGAGATCCTCTCTTTTCTACGTCTATTTTTCTTTGAAACTTTAATTACATACTTCTCGGTAATATTCATCACAATACTCAGAAGAGTACAAATAGTCAATTTAGGATCGATTATTAAACATAATTTACTCCAATCTCCCTCACACAATTTGTCCATCTTTTTATAATAAAGTTTCTTGAATAATTGTCTGTTAACATTGGTAACAATATCAGTTCTAATGTAGGCCATAACAAGAAAGTGTCCATTAATATGCTATAAAAGTCTACATGTTTTTACGTCAAAACTAACATGACTAAAATATGATTAATACAAGAGTGTATATTAGGAACTTGTGCATTAGTAGACGTTGTGAACTCATTTATTAGGGAAAGATAACCCTTTACCACATAATTATTACGTATTCATCATCAGATGATAAAATATTCAGAGTAGCATCACAAAAAATAAGATGTTTCTTATTATTAATATACTTTTTTAGGTAACAGTTCAGTAATGCAGGAAATTAGAGGGCTTATAGTCATGACATTTGTAAGTTCTTGAAATAATTATTTTGTTATTTCCTGATAATACTATTGTAGTAGATATAACCTTCAGTTTCCCTAAAATTTCCGCAGTTATGCACTCGTTCAAAGTATCCTTCACATATAGAACCACTCCGTCTGCTTTGTTCACGACACTTGTTGTTGTTGTTATATCCATCAATATTATTGAAATCATCCCCGAACTTGAGCCAGGTCAAAAAACCTATGATAATATCAGGCGCCTTGTCACACTTTCTTATTAATACTTGAAGTGCATTAATGTTTTCTCTAATGCTTCTGATGTTAAGATGCAGAATATTTAGATTTTAGTCTTTTACGTTTTTATTAATGAATAGGATGTCACAATCAGTGATGTTGAGCCATATATAGGGAATAATTATTTCTCCTAATTGCATAGATGCGTTAGATTACAGACAACAAAACCATTAATGACAGAAATATACCTTGTACAGGGTTAAAAGGATAATCTGTCCTACCAATTACTTTCAATCGCAGACTTAAGTATGTTTCAGAGCACTCCCCGTCAACTTGATGCTTTTAATCTTCAGCTTATTATTGAGGTTAGCCTTTACACTCTCTTTAATGTATCAATTATTGGGTGGAATGGTCCCCAGCACATTTTGCACATTTAATCAGTACAGTATATGTTTGTATATTGTGCCCATAGTCATTGCATTTGAAACAACGATTAATGTTAAAATCATTAAAAATGAAAAGAACACTGACTTCCTACATAGGCCTTTTTCTCCCCATAATTCGTGCATAGTTATTAGTATACAGTTCCATAGTGACTGTCATTCTATATGTCTTCTTATTTATATATGTATGAACTATCTGGTCTTTATCTTCAAACTTCAAAATTATTTCTATTACAGATGCCCGCTTACAGTTTTATGTTATTTTCACAAACATTCTCAATACCAACTATTCGTATTCTAGGTTTAAGTAATTTTCTTAGATTTATTTCATAACTTTGGTCAGCAGAATCCCTTAGCACCTGTTGAACATCTCCAATACTTTCAGAATTAGAACATTTTACGTCTATTTGTTTCTTCTTATCAGCACACACACACACATATATATATAATCAATCGGAATATATTTACTTATTGTCTTGTTGTCTTTTTCAATTTTGTTAGTGTATTCTCAATACTTTCATCATCTTTTACTCATTCTATTAGTCATACCTTATCATCAAAAGCAAAAAGTTGTGTATATAATTAAATGTTCAGATTGTGATTACAGTTCTGTTGGACAAACAAAGAAACACTTGAAACTAGCATTAAGGAACACAAGAATAACATAAAATGCAGCAATCAAAATGTTTTGCCTAAACACAGAATATTACAAGGCCGTCAAATTGATTTGGATAATGTAGAAATATTAGATACTGAAAATAATTACATGAAACGCATCATTTCGAAATATACATTAGAAATACCACATTTGCTCTTAACTCACAGACGGACACTGAAAAATCGCATAAAGAATATAATTTAATTTTTAATTCTTAGTTTAAGGAATTTAGTAAGAAACATGATATTGATAATCAAGTTATTATTGTGAGTTTGTTTGTCCAATGTAGCTTTCCCCTTTTAAATTAATTGGCAATTTTTTTATTCCGATGTAATTTTTTCTTCTTTCTCAATTTAAAAAAATGAAAACTATATTTTGTCTGTTAGGATTTTTTAAAATTTACTTTATTGCGCATAATTGCTTCATTGTAACTTTAACACTCATGTTTGTTAGGGAAATAAGTAATGCATTTATATAATGATGTATTGTTGACCATTGTTGTACCTAGCTGATATTGTTTTTCCAGTGTATCACAACTAACGTGAGCCCATTGCTCTTAAGTTGTCAATTTGCCTGAAGATGATGAACAAAAAGGGATTAAAACGTTGTGTATGTTATATTATTTATTTGTGTTTTCGTGTAAATATATGTCTGTTCATAAGAAATAGGGTCGTTTGATTTGGTATTACTTATATGTGCAGACGGAGAATATAACTAATTCTAAAAATTATAGGATTGTAAACATTTTAGAATGGCATATTTATCAAAATATTTTATAACATTACACCATTAATTATCGTTTTTAGTTTTCTCGCAATAACACATTTGAAAAATATGGGCACATCAGCAACGTAAATTTTATTATCATTCGTTGTTAATATTAATGTGCTGTAACGGTGCTCGTGCTATCCCATTATTGCTTTGCGGAAGCTTGCTATGGTTTCTTCTTAGAAAGTTGTTGTAATCCTATTGGTATCCTGTGTTTATCGGTAATAAGATTGTTTGTTTCCGTTTTCGGTGACTCTTCGTGTTTTATACGCCTAGCAGAAGAAAGTGAAATAAGAATGAGTTTTAATTCTATGGATACGGTGTAAGTATTTTAGTCTTAGACCATTTGCAATTAATGCATTTTTAAGTGTGCTTTTACTCATGTTATTTCGTTTGTGAGTTTTGTAGAGAACTATGAGTAATTTGAATGACTCGGATCCTCCTACCCCTTACAATGACTTCGAATATGAAGATATAGGTGATAATTTTGATACAAATGATCCGGAGGATAACCAAATACAAAAATACGAAGAAGGTTATGAACAATATTCCGAAGTCGGCAGGTAATGAAATGACATTTTTAACTTACCTGCTGTTTGAAAGAATAACTTAATAAAGAGTTCGTTTTCCAGATTTGCCAATTCATCTGGGGAAGTGGGAGAGTGTACATTGCCTATGATTACACTTGGTGATGGTTTGAAATAAACTGGTGATACACTTGATCCAACATACCAAGCTATGTACGCAGTAAATAATATTTAGTGTTATTTCAATTTTAGAATTTAGTGTTATTTCAATTTTTAAGCACTATACTCAGAATAATCTATAGTTTGATAATAACTTACATGTAATTTTTTGCTTAAAATTACAAACATATTGACATTCTATTAGTATTATAACTCGCAGCTAACTTTTTATCTTATCTAGGAATTTTTGCTGAATTTTTTGAATCCGCCTCTGCCTTAGGGCCCTTGATCGGAATTGATGGGATGGTCCCTTGCTTGCTTCCGGAGAGTAAATTAGTTTTTTTTTCCCTCCACGTGGTCATACGCAGTTTGTACTGTTTTTTGACAATAAATTTATTATTATTATTATTATTTTTATAATTTCGACAAGTTTCATAACACCTGCGTTCATCAATTCTGAAATCATTAAAGTGGAAAATATATCAATTCCTGTTGTTGCAGTTCAGCAATATGTTGGTTAATGTCACAAGCAAGTCATAGTACAGTAAGAACATGATTCAATTTGTGATTTGTGCTCCCACGAATGGTTAATTCTTACTCCAACTAATCATTTACTTGTTCCAGAAAATGGAGTATATAATTATTTAGTGTGTAATTTCATGAAGAGAAGACTTGCAGTGTTTGTTGTTTTCAATTTGGTCTATTTGTTGTGCTATTTGCTACAGAAGTAAAAGAGACATTGATTCAACTGGTGTTATTATGAAAATTAATTGTATATAGTTCTGAATTTTTTTGTTTCATGAGTTCAATTTCATGAAGAGAAGACATGCAGTGTTTGTTGTTTTCAATTTGGTCATAAAGACAGACTGTCATAAAGAAACTGTCTGTCTTTATGACATAGTGCCATATTGATATCATATAGGTGTGTTATTTAAATGACAGAAATTATGCACCAATTTCTATTTGTTGGTGTCTGTTTGTCAAGAGGTATAATTGGAACCACATTGTTCTACCTGGATTGAAAAAAAAATAATTATGTATATTTTCCTGACCTGTACCTACAATTCATAGCAGAACAGCCAAATATTTTAAGTATTTCATGTCCTAAGAAAATAATTATCAGAATTTATGAAAATTTAAATCAACAAGATATGAAATAGGGTGGAAGGATTGAACCCAGGGGCTCATTGATGTAATAGCAGGAGAGGTTTTTGCAAATGATTGCATTTAATCAGTTTCTAGTGCAGAAGTTATTGATTGTTAGCAGATTAGAATATCTACGTAAACTTATAAGATGTTGAGTAAGATTTTAAATTTCTTTTATTGTTGTTGATTTGAAAGAATTTGATCCAATGACATTATATGCAGTGATCTATGAAAGATTATTTGTATATTAGAAATGGTGTAATTATGTGGGGTTATAGATTAGTTTTTTTTTTTTTTTTTTTTTTTTTTTGGGGCTTTAGGGCTCGTCAACATCAAAGGTCATTAGAGCCCTTAAAACTTGTACAGGAAGGGAAAATGCAGTTACGCACTAGGGAGAGCCAACATGACTCTCCCCGCGTGTGGGACTCGCCGAATGACTCAGCCATACCCACTAAAAACCCTCCTGAATTATAACTCAAAACTCAAATCCCATTATATCTCACAACTTTACTAAATATCATTAAAAAAAAAAAAAAGAAGAAGAAGAAGAGGAAAGAAGAAAATGAACGATACCCTAGCCCTCGCAACCTAGTAGCGTCGGGATCGAAAAGAACAAGAGGTGACCAAGGAAGGTCAGAAAAGAGAAAGGAAGGAGCATGGCACAAGTATGTGGAAGTAATGCCAGACTCAGCTCGGGGCCCCGTGTTCGCCAAACACGTACTTACTAGATGTAAGCCCCCTGGGGGGAATATAGATTAGTAATGCCGATAAACGTTCAAGTTTAGTTTTTGTACGAACTTAAATGAAATGTCTTAAATAAAAAATATTTCTCAATCATACTTTTTATAGACAAATTAGAACTAAGATGAAGAAAATTATTGTAAGAGGGTATGAATTGCATGTCCTTTAGAACAAACCCGTGGCAATATAATGGTGTCAACTGGTCACCGTATTTTGTTAACGGACGTCATGTAAAATCGCCGTCTCTCTCATTCTGACCATCTCCGTTTCTTTGATTTCATCATGTCAGTAGTACTGCAGGACATGTATACGAATATTTTTTGAATTTTTATACAAGAGTATTTTTTGAGTTGTTGGTGCTCGAGAAATTTGAAGAGGACCCCATATTGTGTGGTTGAGGAAGTTTCTGAATAGTACAACTGTTTCCATTTCTCTTACATTGATGTAACATAGTGTATTTTTAAATGTCTTTTTGTATCAAGTGACATGACATACTTCTCAACGCTGAAATTATATTTTCAATAAATATTCCACACTTTTCTATTGCAACCCAAATGTCTGTGTATTTCCGATAGTAGTAATTTTTGTTATATCAAATTGTGTAATTCACAACAGTTGGTGTCCAATAGCGAGTGAAGGAAGTTTCAGTTTCCTAAAACAAAACTATTTTTTTGCATCTGTGATGGTGTAGCATCATATTACAAGAACAATTTGAACATTCTTGATCTGTGTTTTCAGAAGGTTCATTTTGACAATGAGGGACTATGCATTTCTTAGCTATCTCTCACAGTATAATTGCTTGTGATGGATTTGTGACGACATTATTTTCTGCGCGATAAAGTTTCAAACTTATACTACCAGCCACCTTCACAACTGGTCTGGAACAAGTGGTGGCTTAGTAGATTTTACACTTGTGACGAGGATGTAATATGAAATCAAGGAAGATATCAAATTGAAGGAGAGAATATTATTAGCAACTCTCATCATTGGTAATCAAAATGGCACTTCTTCATTCCTTCTACTAAACACAGTAACTGCGAAAGATTTCTAAATTTTAAAAACTTTTTAGAAGTTGAGAAGAAGTGCCGGAGGGTACTTACTAGGACACACGTACGACGCGTCAGTCTACCGCTGGCCGCCACCTCGGAAGCACTCATCTGAAGATGCCTGCAGCTGTCGGGCGAAACGTTGTCGAAAATTACAACAGAAGCAGTGACACCCAAGAGATGTCATCACCAACATATGCAGCCACTGCGAAAACCATTAAGTATTTTGAGAAGTAACTGCTTCGCAAGGAATTGGTGACATTGGCTTTGAAGACATTGTGGGATTCGTAACATACATATCCAACAATGAGCATTGTTGGTAATGATGTGTATTTGCTTCTTGCATCCACGTGGTCAGTTCTTCCAGTCATCTTTCATCACTTTTGTACTTTGTATTCATCTGAGTCACGTTTGTCCTATTTTGATTTCTCCACATGTAGAGGAAGATTTTACACTCTAAAATAGGATGATAAATCATGGGCCTGGTAGCAAATAACCCTGAAATAAGATAGTGAATACAGATCAACAAAAATTCAGAACAGTTAAATTCATTATGATTAGGTCATTAAAACAATAGGATTACCAAACTTTTGTGTTTTTTTAGAAATAGACCCTTCCCCTGCAATTCTCAGAACCAACAATCAAATATTTCTTCGATAAGTTGTGATATTCTTTTCTTTATTTCTACTTAGATGCAATAAGGAAGTAATAACATACTCAATTTTTAATTATAGCATTTCTTTCTTTTGTGAGTTTACTTCAACTGATTCATATTTTTTATGAAGTAAAATAAAGTATAGTTAGCATTAGTTTTGTTTTCCCAAGTAATTAATAAATTAATTGTCAAAAAAACAGTACAAACTGCGTATGACCACGTGGAGGACAATAAACTAATTTACTCTCCGGAAGCAAGCAAGGGACCATCCCATCAATTCCGATCAAGGGCCCTAAGGCAGAGGCGGATTCAAAAATTTCAGCAAAAGTTCCTAGATAAGATAAAAAGTTAGCTGCGAGTTATAATACATATATAATGTCAATATGTTTGTAATTTAACGCAAATATGTTTGTAAATTTACATGTACAAGTTATTAACGAACTATAGATTATTCTGAGTACAGTGTTTAAAAATCATAAGAGTTGAAAAAACACTAAATTCACGATTTATTGTTACAATAAACACGCCCCTAGACAAAGCCTAGAGAACCTGTATAAGAAATCCGCCTCTACCCGAAGGAAAAACGGAGAAAAACCCGGGCCAGGATGGGGCTACAGAATTAATGTACACAACCGTGCCAAAGTTGAGTACACATAAAACTAAATTAATATGAGCCATACGGCAACACAATCATGCAAGAAAATAGTTTTTGAAATTGTTATAAGTTATTTAAAAAGTGCTACAGCAATGGCGTGATAAAATACAAGGCGAATTTAACTTTTATTAAAATCAATAAATTCTTTTATAGTGTAGAAGCACTGGTGCAGGAGGTAGTTTTTAACCGCAGATTTGAAGAGATTCAATTTCATAATGTCTTTTATATTCTTGGGCAAAGAATTATATAGAACGATTCCCGAATGATGCGGTCCTTTTTGGCAAAGAGTGGTTGACACTCTAGGGCGATGAATATTACTACTATTGCGTGTATAGTGTTCGTGAACGAGACTGTTTCGTATAAAGCAAGGGTGGTGCTTCAGTAATTCGGTCTTAACAAACACGACCGTTTCATAAATATAAATGCAGGGAAGTGTTAAGATATTTAATTCCTTGAATAAAGGTTTACAAGAGTTTCGGGGGTGAGATTTACAAATTATCCGAACTATCCTCTTCTGAATTGTTCTGTTTTGTAATTGTTCTTTCATCACATCAGTCACATATTTTAATAGTTTTGTAATTGTTCAGTCACATATGTCACATCAGTCACAAGTTCTGATTTTTTAAAGAATACTCAACGTGACGCAGTGCGATGAAGAAATGTTTCTTTTTATATTTTGTAAATAACAATATAATTAAAATATTATTATTGAAAAACTATATAATGATAAAAATAGACAAGAATTATGAAATTTATTACTGTGTTAATGTTTGTACGGAGTTGAATACATACAATTTCCCTCCACATGTAAGTTAATGTGGCAGTTTTGCAATACGTTTAATTAGTTATAAATGGTTAAAACAATGATCTGTGTTGATTAAAGAGTTTATTGTTATTTTAAAAGACATATTATTATAGTCGTTAGTCAAATTGTTTGGAATAACTATAAATGTTTGTCGGATGGTGATTTGTGAAGAATATTTAAAGTGAAGCAATGCGACCAGAAAACGATTTTTCTTATTGATTAGAGTATAACCATTATTATTATATATAATTAACTTAAAGATTATGTATTTTTAAATCCAGACAAGAGCTATTAAATTTATTATGGTTTGAATGCCTTTACTATACGTTTTAGGATTAACACAATTTTCCTCTAAAGCGAAGTTAATGTGACCTGATATGTAATGGGTTTATTTGTTTATAAATTACGATGACCACATTCTGTATTGATTGAGGAGGTAACAATCAATAAAGAAACAAGTCATAGTAGTTCTTGGTTAGCTAAATTGTTTAAATATTTATAAATGTTGGTCAGATGATGATTTCTAGAGAATATTCAACGTGACGTGTGGGATGAGGAGATGCATTTTCTTTTCGTAGGCCTTTACAATAAATTTTCAATATATTTATTATATTGTTTGTATTTAAGTTATTTTTATTTAGAAACTATTTAATAGTATATGCTTCGAAATGGTGGTGTATTTTTTTGAAAGTGTATTATTTATTAAATTTTGTTTACTTTAAATTTTGTTTACTTAGCAGGAATGCAAGACGTTATATTGTTGATAAATTATTACATTTACAATGAGTTTTTATATTGTAAATTATTAGTAATTTATGTGAAACTGTTATTTATGTGTGTTATTTTGAGTCGTGTTCTATTAACCATGCCAGCTTTGTGTAGCTGTGTTAGTTGCTCTTTTGTGGTAAATATCCACAATTATTTGTTTAATAACGATAGTAATGAATTTCTTTTTGCAGTAATACATTAGTAATAAATGTGTAGTAACAAATACAGCAACAATATTTTGAAAATTATTGAATTTTAAGGTGGTTGTTCCAGCTTCATTGTGTAGCTGGAACAACCCCCTATATTTTTAATGACAATAGTAATTATTCTTATTTTATGGTAATTAATTAGTAATAAATGAGACAAAAGTCACCTGTATGAGTTTTTCAGTAGTGCCATAAAAGTTGTTCCAGCTTCACAGAGCTCGTTTTCGTCCCACGTCCCAAGTTTTGTCTAAGCTCTCGGATTGGTTCCATGCAAATCGTCTCATTGTGAACACTGACAAAACCGTTTCTATGTCATTTCACAAAAGTATCACAATATCCTTACCCCAGGTTTCTCTTTCGTTAAACGGAATATATTTAAAAACTGTTACAAAGTTGTATCTTGGCATCCCGCTTACAAAGTTCATAGGTCTTCATATTCAAGACAATCTCAAATGGAATTGTCAGGTTACCGAACTTAATACCAAATTAAATAAATTGTGTCACGCAATTCAGATCCTAGTTAATATTGATAGTCCACATATTTCCCGTTGCGTATATTTTGAAAAGTTTACTCCCATATATGATACGGCATGATCTTCTGGGGCAATTCCCGTCAGACCGTCCAAACTATCAGAATTCAAAAGAGCGTTGCTCGGATAATTTGTAAATCTCACCCCCGAACCTCTTGTAAACCACTTTTCAAGGAACAAAATATTTTAACACATTTCCCTGTATTTCTATTTATGAAACGGTCGGTTTTGTTAAGATCGAATTACTGAAGCATGCTTCATACAAAGCAGTCTTGTTCACGAACACAATACTCGCATATTCAGCGTCCAAGAGTGCATACCGCTCTACGACACAAAGGGCCATATCATTAGGGAATCGTTCTATAATTCTCTCCCCCAAAAATATAAAAGACATAATTAAATTTAATCTCTTCAAATCCACGGTTAAAAGCTACCTACTGCACCAGTGCTTCTACAATGTACAAGAATTTATTGATTCTAATAAACGTTAAAGTCGTCTTGTACTTTATCACACCATTGCTGTAGTACTTTCAAAATATATGGTAACAATTTCCAAACTATTTCCCTGCATGCTTGTATTGTCTTATTATTCATATAAGTTTTATACGTACAGAACCTTGGCACGGTTATGTGTATTAGTTCTGTAGTCCCATACTGGCCCCCATTTTTCTCCGGTTTTCTTCGGGTAGAGGCGAATCTTTTATACAGGATCTCTAGGCTCTTGCCTAGGGGCGGTATCCATCGAAATAATTAATCTCGAATTTAGTGTTACTTAATAGTTACCATGCATAAACAATACTTTACGAATAATCTATAGTTTGACAACGATACGTACTTCTGAAATATCTTTGTGTTTTATTAAATACAAATTTGTTGGTATTATGTTAATTTTATGACATGTATCGAACTATTTTTATTGTTAGGAGTGTGCTGAAACGTTAAATCCGCCTCTGCTTTAGGGTCATTGATCGGAATTGATGGGATGGTGCCTTGCTTGCTTCCGGAGAGTAAATTTGTTTAATGTCCTCCATGTGGTCATACGCAGTTTTTTGACAAATTTATTTATTCATTTATTAATTTATTTATATTCGTAACATATATGTAATTGTAAGCGGGATAAATTCGATCGCGAGTTTTTGATGAAAAAATTGTAACCCAAATGTCATTTGCGCATGTTTTTATAGTAGGAAATAGTGTTTTCCAAATAAGGTTGTGTGGATCTGTCGTTTTAATTCTTGTTGTAGAAGAATAACAGTCATCTCCGATTTTTTTGATATGACCTTATATCCACAGCAGGACAAACTTGATCTCAAATTTAACTTCGTTCATCGTTAATCCGTTACTCCAGAAGCTATCTTTGATAATCGTTAAAGCGTTATTTTGTGGTAGGAACTTTAACGAATGTTAAAGTTAACCGTTAAAAGTTAATTGAATATTTTAAATGTTAAATCTGTCATATAGGCAAGGTTTCTAATGTTAGTCTAACTCGCAATAGTACGTTATAACATAGGTATAATGAAGGTAGACTAAATAGAGAAGTTAAATAGAAACAAAAGTTATATTTATTGTGTTTCTTGTTTATTGTATTTGAAGTAGCAAGTAATATATTCCTCATGCAAGATCATCTTCAATAAGATGCAGTTTTTCCTTCATGAACATTAACACATGAAAATTTTCACCAGAGAGAGATAACGTTTACCCCGCATAATATATTTTCCAGTGAAAGTCGTCAAACGGCACTATTTTCTTGCACGTATAATGCAGTGAAGTTACGTACGAAAAACACTGAACTTAAATAAATCGAGAACATCTACTAAATGATAATTCTTCCTTCTATTCGGTTTTGTTCATTTACCGACATTTCATGGGTGCCCACCCCCGATTGCTATGAGCAATATCCGATCGTCTGTTCAGACGATGCGAGATGTGTTTAAAAAGTTGCAATGCTTAAAAAAGTTAACGGACTTAAATTAACGGAAGTTAATAAAAGCGTTAATGGTTTTAGAAATTAACTTTGAAGGTAAACAAAATGTTAACTTTCTCGATTAACGGATTAACACTTTTATGCCCAGCTATACTCACATCCAATTCTTTTGATATGCTTTGTTTTTTCTCCGCGGAAACTTTGGTATCGTATTTGATGTGTATAGAATTTTGAGAGATATGTGAGTATGATTCTTTAGAGGGAAAGATGTTTACCGTCCCGCACGTAATGGTGAGATGATACAAATTGATACCACGGGAAGATGGGTGAAGGATGAATTAATTTCGAAGTAAGTGTTTTTTAAATGAACTAGGTGTATGTGATAACAAAAAATGTAATTTTTAAGACTTCTTTCAATTGCCTAGTTTTATTGGAAATTTTAAATATTTGATTACTTTTGAGTTCGTAAACAATTTGAGTGTCTTTTTTTAGCTCACAACTTCCGATTACCTTCTCGGGGAAGTAAGTTTGCATCGCCTACAGCGAAGTGAAAATTTGCGACGGACCGTGACTGGGGGAGGGGGGTGACGCAGGTTCTCCGGAATTTCAGATGAATGTTGTGTATAACTTCGGGAGTCGAGACGGGTGGTGCAGTGGTAGCACATCTGAAGCCAAAGCAGAGACCCCGGGTTCGAGTCCGTCGCAATTTTCACGTGGCCGTAAACGGTGCAATTTAGCGTTTAGTTTTATAACGATTATTTCTTGTAACACTTCTGCAATAATATTTTCTATTGCAATACACTA
The DNA here is from genome assembly GCA_002313205.1 of Laupala kohalensis. Taxonomy (NCBI): domain Eukaryota; kingdom Metazoa; phylum Arthropoda; class Insecta; order Orthoptera; family Trigonidiidae; genus Laupala; species Laupala kohalensis. The sequence continues at coordinate 375,114 of NNCF01129731.1, forward strand.
ATATAATATTTTAAAACAACTTTGCTTTATGGAAATACATAGGATTGAAATGTACGTAAGATTATATATGTATTGTTTCTCTGCATGAACTAAATTTTGCGTTCTAGAGTGAAGACTTTAAAAAAGTAAAATGAGAAATAATGTGCAAGTTTTTTTAGCACTTATTTTATTTTGTTATAATGCATCTTCACTTCTTCTGACCCTAGTTTTAATAATTCATTTGATACTTCTTTGAAAATACCTTTTTAGCACACTCCTAAGATAAGTATAAAATAGTTAGCTACGTATCATATCAATTGAATACCAACAAATTTGTATTTANAGAAATAGTATTGAATTAAAATATGTATCGTAAAAAAAACAATAATATGTATTTACGTTAACTGGCCTTTTCCTATACATTGTAATTCTTTTTTGAGGATCTATTTCACGTTAAAAAATTTTAAACTCTGATTGAATATGTAACTGTAAATCTAGTTTTATTGATATTGTCGACGAATCCCCATGCATCCTGTACGAGTGGAGCGCTGTGGGAAGGGGGGTGATGCAATGCGTGGGAGGGTGAGGAGGAGGGATGGAAGGGATATGGCGTGGGAAACGCAAGCGCACGGTCAACAGTGTTAGTGATGCGCCGTTGTTAAATTTACCATTAGATAAACTGTGTATGGGAAGGCTTTCGAGCGCTACCACCGCAAACAGAGCTGGAGATCCTCAAGGAAAACATGCGGTGACTTTATAGCACATTATCACGACGCTTCTTTCTCCCTTGCGAGGAAACGGTTACGGCTTGTGTTGTAACTGTGAATTAAAACAGAGGTCCAGGTTCCACAGTCTAGTTTCTAATAAATACGCCTTTTTACTGACTGCCTGTGTTTTTGGGGAACACGGGAGGAAACCACTTCAGTCTTACACAGTAGTTTGATTTGGCATTAACTTCGTCTTTTATTAACTGAAAACAGTCTAGCAAAACCGAGAAATACATACAAAATAAAAAATGCGTTGTACGCCGCTTCTAGGATTGTGATAAAGTATCTGGTGTTCTTTTTCTTTGCAAAGGTATTTTATCTTTCACGATCATTTGAACAAAGTTTGGTTTCGTTGAAATTTATGAAAGACAAATAAATTAAAATATACGTTCCGATCCCTAATCGCCTCTGCGACTAGGATTGTTACGATAAGATATATACTAATATGCGAATCAATTTGAAGTTGAAATCACTGATAACTAAGGACAATTTCATTAGTTGAAAGATGTACTTACTGTGATGAACCACCAATCGGACAATTGCAGCATGAGTTATTTGTTTTTTTAAATCTCAATTGGTGTATGTCTCAATTGTATTATGCTTAGGAATCAAGGGGATGCAAATTAATCTTACGATTTCTGAAAATCTCTCTTCCTGAGATATGAAATAGAGTAACTTGACATTGATATTACGATATTAGGATTTTACGATACTAGGACCTCTATTTAGATTGGTAAATACTAGATGTTATGTGTAGTCTATTCCTCCTTTCTTAATTATTTCGGCTATAAGCTGAAGCTAAGGGCTAGATATTACTAATTTTTTAAATTCTTAATTCTTCATAAATTCGTACAATAACGCGTATGAAACACATAAATAAGTCACCTAAAATTATTTTGAAAATTTGGTGCAAGGTTTTTCTGGATTCAATTGGGAACTTATAGATAACCCGAAACTTTCCTTTTACGACGATTAGAATTCTTTCTGTTAATATGTGCAATTGGAACACATTGAACCATATTGGCCAACAAATTTCCATCAAAGTGAAATATTTATTGGTGATGGCCTTCAGTGATATTTTATAAAACAACTTGTTCGTGATTAACTTCTTTGAAGTGTAGCAATTACTGCAATACACAAATACAGAAAATTTATTTAATACTTTACATACATTTCCTACGTATCGGTATATTGATGTATAAAAAATATTTTGTCTGAAGTAAACAGGTGTACTAAGTGTAGGTTGTTCAAACATTTTGGAGATATTCACGTTCGTTTGTTTGCTTCTTCTTCTATTTCAGTATTTGTTAAGACGTTCATTTAGTGAGTTCTGCAGACAGTGTCTTTTTATTGATTTATTTATTTTACGACTTAAGACGTGGCCAGATTTATGCTATTCAGTCTGCTCTTCCACCTAACCATGGCAACTTGAGAAGGAGAAATCCTGGATCCACCTCCGTTATTGTAGGGAATTCTAAGATCGTAAAACATAATAGTAGTATCGGCGAACCAACTCAGGAATAAGCTAATCACTAAAGAAAGGACAGGAAATATACTTTGGAAGAAAGGAATGAAATTTATAGGATATTATGTAATTGCAATGCTAGTTACTTAGGACAGACAAGAGGACTGAAAACAAGAATTCGAGAACACCAACGAAACTTCAATGCAGAAGAACCCAATGTTGTAACTAATCACTGCTTAGACGAGGACAATTTGATGGGTTGGGAAAGATCAGGATATTAGGCAGGAAAATTATTTATTATAAAAGCTTGATGTCCGAAATGATACATATAAAATCACAATTTGTACTTATGTGGGGACTCAGAGAAACTATAGGGTACTTATTTACCAATATTATAAATAATTTGTGTATCGTTTTTTTTTGTTTCATGGTTTTTATTTTTGTTGGTGTTAAATACCATGTAATTTCATTCATGACATGTTACTAGGATACTGTACTATTTATGTAACAGTCGATGAATTCACAAACAAGAGACGAATCGTTGTGAGTGAAATATATATATTTCCATGTGAAAAAGTAGTAAAAGTTAATACTTTAATAATATAATTATGACTTGTTATAATAACAGCACAAGAGTTACGGAAATAGATTTCGTGGCAAAAAGGAAGTAGTTATTTCCAGCTTCATAGGAGCACCTAATCTTCTGCTTTCTAAAGACATTTCCTTTCCTTATGCTATGTTTTGTTTTGCTTGGCTTGCAGAACAAATCATTATCCTTTCGACCACTTATGTTGTTGGTTACCTTCAATATTCGTAACAATCTCAAGGTGGTGGTTCAGTTACTCAAATGAAATTTTCGATTACGGTTTCTCGGTTTACATTACACTATTTTGGTATCATTCACTTACGACCCACAAGTGAAAAATTACGAATGCATGTTACAATTTGCAAACCATGTATTCTAACGGTGAAGATATTGTTATAAAATGAACGCACTTTTAATGATTATCAGATGTACGAAAAGGTGTTCATTCTAGTATATCTATCCGCAAATATTTATTTACACAACGTTAATGTAAAATATATTGTTGTGAATTGATAAAGATGAGAAATCATCACAGTCAAAATATGGTTGAGTCACAATTTTGGCACGCATCGTCTCCGAGCTCCAATTTCCACTTGAAAATGCAATTGCTCCCAGAGAACCCTTGGTTTGCCCCTTTCCCCTTCTGCCAGTCCTTGCCCTGCTTCCGTTCTCGCCGTCGAGCCGCACATGAAAGCGACTGGAGCTGTACGGGACAAGTCAATTGGACTCCAGAATTATTTTACAAATCAGCTGACCCATCGTTCTCCAAGGAAAACATATTACATGCAAGTCCTGGGGCAACACCTTGACATTTGGTTGTGGAAAATTTACCAGGTAACAGAATTGGCAACATTAAATATTCAAATTAAAGGTTTGTTTAACGATGAATATTTTTTTAATACGCTCATCCAACATCCACCAAGACGCGGCGATATCCGGATAGCCGGATTGCCGTGGTTCACACCGTGGAAGCCTACTTTCGCACACATTAGTTTTTTGAAGCTCAAGAGAGAGATTGTAGTTTATAAAAACAAAATTGAAGCTTACTATAATTATCATAGAAATGAAGCTAAATTTACAGACCATTCCCTAAATTTAGCATAATATGACCGAAAAAGAACAAGCACGCTCGGAAATGAATTATCGTGGAATAAAATTAACGTTTACTTCCTTCGTATTGTCATAAAATAGGTTAGAGATGATAAACATATTATAGCTCAGTTACTGATATAGCATTTCAAGACAAACGGAAGCAATTCCTTCACTCCATAAGTAGAGGAGTAAGTTTCCACTCGGATGACGACTGAAAATAGAACATATTTTTGAGAGAAATTTCGCTCGCTTTTAGGAGTTAACTTTCACCCTGGGAAAATAGTGGTTGGAAAGCAAATTGACATTTTACTTGCTTCCCGAGAGTAAGTTTATTGTCCGCCAGTGGTTTAATACAGTTTGCGAATTTTGTCTGTCCCGTCGGAGCCGCGTCATATGCAGTTTCTAACTATCTTGATAATATATAATTTATAAAGTAAAATTATTTATAATTCGATGAAAAGAATTCGAAGAAAAGGCTTCAAGGGTGCGTGAAAAATAAACCAAATTTATTGTGTCAATATCTTATTCTGTTTTTCTGGTAGATAATTTGTTCTACCAAGACCGATTTTTGGAATCGAACAATTTTTGGAATCTGTCATGATATTTGTTGAATTGGAAATCTATTTGAGGAAGCGAGTTATCACGTTTGTGGACTTAAGAAAAGCGTTTAACATCTCTCTTTGAAACATTGAATATGGACGACCACATAAATAAATAAACATTGTCCAAAAAGCAGTTGCAAACTTAGTATAACCACGTGGGGCATAATAAACTAAGTTACTCTCCGGAAACAAGCAAGGAACCATCCCATCAATTCGGATCAATGGCCCAAGGGCAGTGGCGGATTTAATACTAATAATTTAAAAAAAATACGTATACTGTTATCAATTTACATTTACGATTCATTTTAGAATAATAATGTACTGTCAAAATTTGAGATTAATAATTTTCAAAGTATTAAATGACATTCCCGTCTATGGAAAATTCGCCACTACCCTGAGGAAACCCAAAGAAAAACCCGGGCCAGGATAGGGCTACAGAGATAACGTATACAACCCTGCCAAGGTTGCGTACAGTTGGAAATAAACTATTTTTGAAATGAAAAGGATCAAATACTACAGACGTGAAAATAGAAATTTAATCAGTATCTAGATTACTATAACAATGGCGTGACAAAGGGTAAGATAAATTAACTCACATCGTCCGAAATCATTTGGAATACAATATTTATTTGTAAATTGAATCTCTCATTAACTTCTTGTATTAAAACCTGTACATTTTTCATATTATAGAAGCAATATAGCATTATAAAACTTTTGATCGCGGATTTGAAGGGATTCAATTTATCAATTTTGGGGAAGGGAATTATACAAAATTATTCCTGAATGATACGGCCCTTTTTTTGGCAGAGTGGTTGACACGCCAGGACAATGAATATTAGCCTTATTTCGAGTGTTGTGCTCGTGAACTAGACTGTTTCCTCTGAAGCAGGGGTGGGATTTCAATAATTCTTTCTTAACAAACACACGTAAAACAACAAACATCGTTACGTAAACTCATAGACGAAATCTTAAGTTAAATTTATGGGAGAAGAAAAAGAAGAATGTTAAAAAGACACAGGTGTACGGTAAGGGAATGATTTATCCCCCTTACTTTTCAAACGTGCCCTGGATAAGGCTGTGAGTATGAAGAGAAGCAGGTTCACCGACGACGACCTTTCAGTTAACAAAAAAATTCTGTGACAAAAAGTGCTTGTCCTGGAACTCGAAAATTCGGGTATTACAAAACAGTGATCTAACCAGAAGTATTGTACACATTACAGTCGCTTAGCCTTCAAAACCATTGAAATAAAGGAAGCTACAAAGAGTAAAATTATGAAAAGAAATCCTAGACCAAAGAATCAAAAATGCATTACTTTACTTAAAATCAAAAGGATGAATCTCCAAACAAAACCCCTGAATAACACAATACGCACGCGGGAATATATAAATGGTCCCCAACAGACTGTTACACCGAATAATTACATTCTTCAAAATTAAACCACTGGGCGTAATTGGTACAAACAAATAGTAAAGAACCTTTAAGAATTAAGATCAGTTTTCAGGTTCTTCAGGAAATAAGAATAATCACCCAAACTCAAAGAAGAAATGATATTTCCACAGGCATCAAGTTTATAGGTAATGCAATTTATTACCCCTTACAAACTAGTTACATTTATTACTTGCGGATGTCTACCTTCGTAGCATTAGAGGGTCAAATCAAAGAATAGTTTTCACTATTCACTAAAGTTGCTCATCGTTTTGATCAGTGGGAAAGCATTCTTCATTCGAAATTTGTTACAATTATAATCGGACTACATATAAATGTAAACGAAGGCACAATTGACCTAGACGTTGGCCAGTCTCAAAGACCCAATAATAATAATATATTATAATACGTGCAGGAAATGTGGAAAAGCTTCTGAAAAAAATTCAACATAAAACCGGAGCTTGTAATATATCGGCACAAACTGATTATTTACATCGCCATAACCAGGTGACTAACATAATTCACCAAGTATTAGCTTTAAAGTATTGTCTTATAGAAAATAGCACACCTTATTTCAAATATAAGCCGGTTGACGTTTTAGAATACACAATCTTCAAATTATATTATAACAATCACAGACCGTACAATTCATATGAAGAGACCAGACATAGTGCTAAAAGATCAAGTAACAATGACAGCCCATTTGATAGACATAGCTGTGCCAAATACTGACAACCTTCATAAAACAATTCAGGAAAAATATCAGAAATACAGTGACCTTAAAGCAGAAATACAAAGAATATGGAACATGGTGAGAGTTTACATAGTACCGGTAGTAATGTCCTCTACAGGGGTCATCCCTATCTCCCTCCACAATAGTATTAGCATGTTAAAATTGCGTAAGACCATTTATGTACAATTTCAGAAAGCTGTTTTGCTCAACACATCAAGAATAGTCAGAAAATGGTTGGATCATCCAGAGTGAGTGTGCTTGGTGTAGCCCATACCTCACTGCGACCAGCAGAAAAAACTGAGATCCTAAACAGAATAAAATAATAATAATAATAATAACATTAATAAATCCCGTGCGGTCTCGGATCCACCTGGAGAATAGCACCACGGGATCTCCCCCTGTCGTAAGAGACGACTAATCGAAGCAGTTGACTGCTGTCTGCACCCAAACATATCCATCTTCCAAACACTGCCCAACCTTCCTCTGAGGACAGCATGAGCAAAAAAATTGGTTTGAGTAGCTTCGAGGCTCCTGTTTCCGACCCTATAGGAACTCCAATCCTTTCCCTCATCTCATCCGTTTCAATTACCCTGCAAAAGAAACACAACATTGCGTTATCAACCGCACTCTTTGACAAGAGCCCATGCACTCCGATTGCCGGTCCGCAGAGGGTACAGGTCAGAAACTAATGTGGCACACCAGGTCGCGGAGTGGAAGTAGGGTCCGAACCTTGCACTAGCCATCAAAAAGGGTGACCTTGGCAATCGGTGTAAATCTCGCAAGACTTAGTAATGCCGATTGGCAACCGGAGGGACCATTGCTGAGCCCCGAGGAGGTGCTTTCTCGAGGTCACTGTGTGTCGCAGAAAAGGGCGAAGCGGAGACGTAGTGTCCACGTTGTGATAAACGACCCGGGGAAAGAACGGTGGTAATAAACTCCCTTAAAACTATTGAGCTTCAAAATGGTTAGAACAAAATATAATAAAGAAATTGGTTATAACGTGCCTTGTTCTTCACCGTCCCAAATCTACGCTCAAGGTGTGAAAGGCGAGCCAATAACAACTTGACCGATTGTAATCCATCAGACGAAAGTCACCTGGATCCAGTGCAACCAGTGGTTCAGAGCCATCGTATAAGATGAACCAATAAATCTTAGTAGGAGTAATGTGGTGCTTTTACTACTCTATGTGGAGGTTCTGAGACGGATGTCTTTAGGGCATGGAGAGAAAGAAATCCCAATAATAGACCAAAATTTGATGCAAAGAAATTAGCAACACAGAGATGGTTTATCCTAACAAGCAAGACGTTTAGTGATGAAAAATTTCAGAACATCCATAGGGACGCTGAAAGTATTCTGGACAGTGAAATTGGAGACAGACAAGGATTCAAATGCTGATGAGATCCCAGAGAGCAACCCAAAATGGAAACCCATGGAAACCCAAAATTATACTTATTTTCAAAGAGTGGAATAGAAAGTGCCGGACTGATCTGTTGACAAATACTGGCAAAAGAAGAAGGCCAAAAATGAACTGAAGAAGAACGGTATCGAAGGAGTATGGAAGTACCTTTGCAGTAATGAAAACAGAAGCAGCAAAGAGTTCGGTGGAGAAAAATAATTGACTCCCTGTGTTCCTGATGGAAGAAGAAGAACTGAAGAAGAAGAAGAACTGAAGAAGAAGAAGAACAAGAAGAGAAACGTACCCATTGACGACAGAGAATCGTTAAGAAGAATCTATGATTCCGGTAAATCGAAAAAGTTAATTAAAGACGCTAACAACATTTGGAAGTGTATTTTAGAGAAGAAGAGAGTTGAATAGTTGAGATCAACTGCTTTATATATGCCATTGCATCTGTATTGACAGATATAATACTTACCGGATAAAGTCAATGGTATTAAACCGGTTAAACATGAGATCGAGGAATCGTCCTGGGTGAAGAGAATTTCGAGATAACTGATCGTAGGCGAGACCTGACCCTTATCACGGTAGCGAATACAAACAAGATTCATAAACAGAATACTAAAGTCAGAACCTATGCAGTCCAAAGTAAATATAAAATAACCGATAACAAGTCAGAGCAAGCTGCCATAAAGACAATAAAGGAGAAGGTCCAAACCTTAGCTCAAAGAATCCGTAGATTTAAGAAAAGATGTAACTTTTAGACTCAGAACATGATGTATGAAAGAGAGAAATATATTTTATTATTACTTAAATCAAAGTATCTGTGTACGCTCTGAATGCCCAACTACACTCCCTGAATGTCCAACTAAGGAATCCAACTGGTCTGGAATCTGGGAGGAGACATTTTCATTCCATTCTAGTGCAAACTGGTTATGTCTGAGCAAGAACAAAGTGATTTGTTTCCTGATGCTACTGAAGATATGAGGTTCATAGCTAAAGACGATTTAGCTGTGGTTTTGAGGAACATGGTGAACTGGAAAACTCCCCGTATGGATAAAATCCAAGTCTTCAGGATTAAGAAATTATCCGCTGTTTGTGGTCACTTCATGGGAGCCATAAAGAAGTTACTGAAGAAAGATGAGACCTCCCTGAATTGTTGACTCAAGGAATAACATATTTATTATTTAATGGAGTCAATAAGAATCTTGCCACAAACTACCAAACAATAAAGTGTTTGTCGGTATTTTTAAAAATAGTAACAGCAGTTGGGTCTAACAAAATGCTAGAACATCTAAGTCAGCATTTCATAGAGTCACCGGAACAGAAAAGAAGCCGCAAAGGATCTTAAGGATGTATAGAAATTATAATGTTGAATAAAGTGATTAAAAGGGATGCAAAGATTCGGAAGAGAAACCTGAACATGGCTTGGATTGACCATTAAAAGACGTTCCCCAGTGTTCCCCATGACTGGCTTTTAGAAGCTCCAGAAATTTGTAAATTTCACCAAAATATTATTGACTTTTGCAAAATCAGTATTAAAAAGTGAACTACTAGATTGGTCATAAGGGATGGAGCTTGCAATCTTGAAGCAAGATCAATTAAAAGGGGTATATTTCAGGGTGACTCACTATCGCCATTCCTAATCTTCATTAGCTTATTCCCACTGTCTTGACTACTAACTAAACCTAACTTTCGGTACAAATTATATGAACATGAAAAGCCAATTAATTATCTGCTTTACATGGAGGATCGAAAAAGTTTTGCAAAAAAAATTAAAAAATGGAAGAAATGCTACATACTGTGAAATAATTTAGTGAGGACATCAGTTTGAATTTTTGTCTACAAAAAGTTCAAAGATCTGCATATATACAGGCAAGCAGATATAGGCCAAAAATGTACATTTAGATGAACAGAATGTAATTAAAGATCTAGATCAGGGGAGAATGTACATGTAATTGGGTATAGAGGAGAATGACTATATCTCAAATGAAAGCGTGAAAACGGAAACGGTTGCAGAAGAACAAGGCTTGTCCTTCGATCTGAAGTAATTGGAAGAAATAAAATCAATCCAATGAATGAGCTAGCTGTTCCTGTGCTAGGATATAGTTTTAGAATCATTGCTTGGACAGTGCAAAAAATACTTCTGATGGACAGGCAGACTCGAAAACTTTTAACAATACAAGTACTTCATCCCAGAGCAGACATTCATACATTGTGCATCTCTAGGAAATGCGAGAGAAGAGGCTTAAGGCAGCTGGAAGCAGCTGATCAAAATTCTATTACGAATATGGCCAAATTTGTTCTTCAAAACAAAATTGATGTGCTTGTGAAACAAATAATAAAAGAAGGAAAGCATCCCAGCAAAAGTATTATGCAGTCAGCGAGAGAAAACGTCTCAAACAACACACATGACAAATACATTACTTATGACGAAATGCTCAGCTTTGATTGCAAGGTGAATTCCCAACGGATGCTGAGAAACGACGAGCAAGAAAAGCCCCTACACGGTCAGTAGTTTAGAATATTACACGAAAATGAAGTTGACGAGAACGGCTCTCATACATGGTTAAGAAAACACCGGATGAAGGTGGAAATAGAGGTATTGTACAAAGTGTGCAGCAGCTCAAGAACAAGGCATATGGAAAAGGCTATTTTGAAAATAAGTGAAAATGACAAATGTAGGCTCTGTCAGAACCAGCCTGAGACCATAGACCACATTGTGTCGGGGTACCCTATTTTGGCCAAACATGAATATCTCAAAAGGCACAATGCACCTTCCTATACTGGCAAATATGCAAATCTCTAAAATGGTACAACCACACTCCAAAACATGTTACAAACATTGGATATCACACTGTCTTGTATGAGCAACCAATCCACACTGACAACAATAGGCCAGACATTGTTATCAGAGACAGATCAAAAGAGACCTGCATACTCATCGATGTAGATATTCCTTGTGATGGGAATGTTACTGGAAAGGAGGTTTTTTTATTTCATTGTAGTGTTCGTAAATGGGAAATGTATGATGCTATTGAAGCTTATCTCCTTGGAGCGATAGGAGGTAGGAGTTGGGTGGTAGGCTATTGTTAGTAGGAGGACCGGTTAGCTGGGTTTACCAACAACTTGGCCCACGTTAGAAGAAGTGGTTAGTGAAAGTTAAAGTTATTGATACTAGCAGGAGGTGGATAGAGGATGGAGGGTTTGCTTTTCAGTAGTCACAGCTATATGAACTGGGACATTCATGTGAAAAGCTACAAATTTTTCTGACCCCGCCGGGAATTGAACCCGTGATGACTTGAAGAGCAAGAACGCTACTACCTGAACCAGCAGAGGGGCATAAAGGAGGTTGTACAACAACTGAAATATAATAGCATATATATTGAGAACAGTCGGATGTGGGGTGTGAAGGCAGAAGTGATAGCTGTCTTCGTTGGCGCATTGGGAACTATATCATGCAGCCTTGGTTATCATTTAAAGAAGCTCTCTGGAAATGCAAATGAGTGGGACATCCATAACGAAGAAATGCGTGGAACCGCAAATATTCTGCGCAAAGTGTTGTGAGAGCACGCACACGGTGAATCACAGTTTAGGAAGCTTGTTGTGGCTCAGGAGACATTCTTAGATTTATCTGACTGCCACAACCTCCAGTCGTGAAAGTAGACGAAAATAATAATAATAATAATAATAATAATAAATCCCGTGTGGTGTCGGGACCACCTGGAGAATAACACCACGGGATCTCCCCCTGTCGTAAGAGGCAACTAATCGGAGCAGCTGACCTCTGTCCTACCCTGTACAAACGTATCCCTCCTTTCTTCTCTCATAGCCATATTCTTTCCAGCGGTAGACAAAGGGTGGATTGAGTAGCTAGGAGTCTACCGTCAACCAACAAAATCTTCCCGTCCACACCCTTCCCCAATACCTTACCCTTATTATCTGGTTGTAGGTATAAAAACACACCCATCTCTGATAGAGACAAAAAGTTAAGAGTCGTAAGGTCTCGGATAAGATGCCGCTGCCTGAGGAGCGCCAGGGCACACTTGGAGCTGGTGCTGAGTGCGACAGCGAGCGGACCACCAGTGTGAGAGTTTCGGAGAGACCAGTTACTCCTACTGGAATAACTCGTTCCATCATCGGAACACAGATGCCACGTTACCATCAATTAGCTTGCCTCAGCCTTCAAAGTCTAGAGACCCCAACAAGACATCTGTAGAGATCCGCTATGAATAGCAACATAAGGACAATTGTGATATTCTACGGGAATACCAAATAGCAACAAAGTGCGAAACTAGCAACTCAGACTAGTGAAGAAAGACACGCAATGAATTTGTTAAATTAAGATCAGACTTAAGAAGATTTTCTGAACGAAACATATGTGATAGGCTAAGACATCTAGTCAGCAAACCAGTTATAAGTATTGCAGAACACAACTTGATTAGAGATGAAATCAATCTAAATCACTTTCAGAATCCACAATGTACGCACACACCAGTTGAATCGGCAATACCTGCTCCAAAAGCTAGTGAAGTCCTACTACAAAAACAAACTGGAGAACAGTCGGGAGACAAACAATATGGACCCAGAAGAAGAATCTTTGATCAAGTCCGAATTGGAGAGGAACTTGACTTTATTTGCTGGAACTGATCCAAATTCTAGACAACCGCTCCCAAAAATACATCCTAATAGAACCACATTTCAACTCCTAAACGCAATAAACAAAATTAAAAAAGAAAACACTTTTGATACACTCGACGATCTACAGCTGCATGCGTACTGTACCGCACTTAACATTCTTTCGGCACAAAATGTTTATTACAAACCAAATAATAGTGAATGTTGTACTGAAACTGAAATACCTAAATGGAAATGGAGAACAGAAAGTAAATCAAGCAATTTAGAAGTGATTTATCTAAAGTGATTGTTTGGAAAGATGAGGGCGACAAGTGTAAACAGCGTCTTAAAGTAAACGTTACAGGATACACTGAATTCTTAAAGGTCAGAAGATTTTTGTACGGGATGAAGATTTTGAGAGTAGATTAGATGTATTTATCAACATTTTAATACAAAAAATTGCCACTCTAGGAAAACGAATGCGTCGTTACAATATCTCAAAAAAGAGGAAAGAAGAAAATAGAAAATTCACTCTGAATGAGAAACAGTTTTATTAGAATGTATCTACAGATTTAACTAAAAATGAACCGCCGGCACGTAAGTTAGTTGAAGGATTCTGGAGCACCCAGTGGTCTTATCCTGCACAGCACAACACCAAGACACCATGGTTGAAAAATAAATTATCTATACCCAGTGAAGGAATGGGAGAACTCACTGCTTCTTTAGAGGATGTAAATTAAGTTCTCAGAAAAATGCATAACTGGAAATCATCAGGGCCGGACGGAATACGCAATTTTAGGTGGAAGTACCTAACAGCATTGCATACTCCTTTAGTAAACACCATCAACAAAGTTATTGACAATCCAAATCAAATACCAAGATTCATGTGCCAAGCAATCACCTCTCTGAAGACTAAAAATCTTGAAATGTGTAACCCAAAAAATTCAGACCTATTACCTGTCTTAATACAATGTACAAAATTCTTTCATCTATAATCGCGCAGAAAGTAACCCAACATTTAGAAACCGAAAATATACTAACAGAAGAGCAAAAAAGGTGTAGAAAAGGGGTTCAGGAATGCAAAGAACAAAGATCGATTATCAGAAAGCGTACGATTCCGTTCCACATTCATGGCTTTTGAAAACCTCGGTCATATTCAAAATTCACCCTAAAGTAATCAGTTTACTTAAAACTCTCATGAACGGTTGGTGCACACAATTAGAATTGAAGAATAGCAATAAAACAACAAGATCAAACCAAATACCTGTTCGACGTGGCATTTTCCAGAGCGATACATTCATTCCAATTTGGTTTTGCCTCGCATTCAACCTTTTGTCTAAGATGTTGAATGAATCGAGGTTGGGATTTAAACTTCTCGATGGAAAAAAAAGGATTCATACCATTAGCCTCGTGTTTTATATGGATGACTTAAAATTATTTGTTAAAGATAAAGATGAACTATGCAGACTTCTGGAGATCACTGCGCAATTTAGTAAAGACAAATAAATAAATTTGGATCCGACAAATGAGCTATGTTGAATGTTAAAAGAAGTAAAACTGAAGAATTTTCAGTCCCATTAGAAGTACAAGCAAACTGCTGTGAAATAGGAGCATTAAATTCTCATAATAGTTATAAATATCTCTGTTTCCACCAAAGTATACTAATAAACAACAAGCACAGTAAACAACAACTGGAATGCTTATTTATGAAACCTCTCAACAAAATTCTGGAGACAGAATTAATGTCAAAAAACAAAATTAAAGCAATTAATTCTTGGTGCATTCTAGTCCTGACATATTCATTTGGGATAGTTCATTGGTCAAAAAACAGATCTTGAAAATTTAAACAGGATGGTACGTACAACTCGCACAAAATACAGAATGCACCACCCTAAAGCCGCAGTTGAACGCCTTTACATTCTTAGGAAAGCAGGTGGTCGTGGTTTGTTGGACCTGAAAGTGTTGTGTAATCGTCAAGTAACAGGACTCAAGAAGTACTTTTCTGCAAAATCTGTAATACACACTACAGTATCGAGTGACAAAGATTACACCCCAATGAACCTAGGTAAGAGTGAAAACTATCCTACTATCACCACATTCAATGACAGGTTGAAAGCGTGGAAGACCAAGCCTCTCCATGGCAAATTTCCCCATGCTCTTGAAAATGCCGATCACGATGCCTCAGTGAAATGGCTCAGAGGTGGGACTCTATTTGGAGAGACGGAGGGATTCATGCAAGCAATCCAGGATCAAGTCATCGCAACCAACAACTATAAAAAGTACATTGAAAAGCGAGATGTTAACGTGAAATCTAGAATCTGTCACCTGTCATCAGAAACAATATATAATATTACCACTGGATGTACAAATTTAGCTAACACACAGTATCAGCACCGGCATAACCTCACTGCTAACATTATACACCAATCTATTGCAACAAGATTCGGACTTTTAACAGAAGAAGCTGAAATGACCTCGCCGTATTATGAATACCAAGCAAAACCTACAATAGAAAACAAAGATATTAAACTATATTATGGCCTACAAATACACACAGACTAATAGATGTCAGGGAGTGAAAAGCATTAATCATTGATGTCACCCATCCAGCAGATCACAACATAGACAAAGCAGAAATGGATAAGATTTCAAAATACATCCCACTTTCAATAGAATATAAAGACATTTATAAACTCGAAACAGTAGAAATTCTACCAATCGTTGTTACAGGAAATTACCTCAAAAATAAAAACCAGCAAGAAAATTTGGAAAAACTAATTGTGCATCCCAAAAAACTTATTCCCAAGATCCAAAAATCTGTTATCTTAGAAACTTGCCGTATTGTTCGCACTGTGCTTAACTTACCAAGACAAGATTGAGCCATGCTAGATTGCCCCTCAAACCTGTTTAAAAACCGTGTGAAAATCCCCGAGAAGAAATTGTGCAATAATAATAATAATAATATAAACATCTGAGAGACATCTGAGAAACTTCTTTCTTCGTGTTTTTATTTCTCACTGCATATCGTCGGTTCGATTGGACTTCTCTATAAAGTTAAAAATTAAAAGTTTTTAATCAAAATGTTGTTATGCACTGTTGGAATATTTTATGGATTAAAATAAAATTGCAAAAAGAAAGTATAATTCACCATAAGCTAAGACATAAAAATTATCTACTTTGAACGTTGCCTCCTGTCATAGAAGTGTGTTTTTATTGCTACGGCGAATTTAAGTATAGGAAGTATGCAAATATGACGGTATAGTTCGAACTTGGAAGAACTGCAACTTTTCTTACGTTTCTGTATTGCGGGTGAGCGCTTTAGAATCAGGCGCAACGCTACCACGCGAACCAATTTCAATTCAATTCCTGTCTGTATAATCAATTATGGTGAGTAAATAAGTGTTAACCTCATCGCAGATTTGTTTCTATACAATTATGTTTTGTTAGCTACTCATTAAGTTTACATATAGACAGCGATTGCAAATTAAGAATACAAGGAAAAATGTATTATGAAGAATCCTCTCAATTTCCCAGTATTTGAAAAATCTATTACAAATCTGAAATCTGTGTAAATGATTTTCATTACATTTTGACAATGCTGTCAACAACGAATCTCTGCATACAAGCAGAACATTACTAATCAGTCTTCAATGACCAAAACAAATAAGTCAATTTTTGACAGAATATTCGTTTAGCACATACATTATGATTTAACACTACCTAGATTCACTGATTCATGACAAATGGAAAAACGCTAAAATGTGTAGTACAATAAATTATTTATCAATATTTTGTCTCTGTTCAAACGAAATTATCCCTGTCCTCAGCAGATACATGCAATCCATGAGACATTATGTCCACCAAACGCAATGCACTTAACCGCATTTGCTGTCTATTTTACAACATAGCGACAAACCCCTAATTCGGTCAGTCAAAAAAAGTTGTCAAACAGGATTTCCATCACCCTATCCCACACAAATGACAAACTCGAAGAACGCTGATCAACGCAACCGGAGCATATCATGCGGCGGTTGTTTCATTTTCAGAAACAACTTCTGATTTCGGACACCTCCGCAATCTCTCCTAGACGTTTGTGAGATAACGCTCTAATTTCATATGAACTGATGAGAGTTTGTAACATCCTATGAGATATGAACAATTGCGATTCTTTCCTCGTAATTATCTGACAAAATTTTGGTAACAATATTTCATCTTAAATTTAACTTGATATTTCTGAAAAACTATTTATTTTTCGATAGAACATCAACCTCAGTGATTGAAATTGTCAACTTATAAATTTTCCAAATCAATTCCAGAACACCTCATCTCACACAATTTATTTTACTATAGAAGAATGTGCTGATCATTTTAAGATTGAGAAGAGTGAAATAAAACGAGTCATACCTGTGAAAAAAAAAACCGGGTTCGATTCCCAGCATCTCCACATTTATGCCATTCCGGTGGTTAGCATGCTTGCTCATCACCAAGTCACTCCGAGTTCAATAGCCGGCGGGGCAAGTCTAACTTTTCACTTTTATGTCCCAGCTCATATAGCTGTAACTATAACAAAACGAACCCTCCTTCTACCCACCTTCCACTACTTCCAGTATCACTAACTCTTACTATTACTAACTATCCTATTAACACCTCGTAGTGACCCAAGTTGTTGGTAAACCCAGCTAACTGGCCCACCTCCTAATAATAGCCCTACCACTCACCTCCTACTGCCCCATGTAGATAAGCTTCAATAGTACGCTACATTCTTATTTACAAATACTACAATTTAAAAAAAGTCATACTTTCTCATGGGTATTGAGGTTTCAGTGTCACGAGGTCTCGAATTATACGGGACATGAGAGTGATGATAGGAATGGTGATGCATTAGTATCGTGGAGTGACATATTGATGACAAGAAACGCACTCGCAGGGACAGTGAATGCTGGAGACTCAAATAATGTGAAAAACAACGCAAATGAATAAATATTGGTATACAAACACTAGAAAACTCGGAAAGGATTACAACGGGGAAAATTTGTAGACCCAAACTAAAACGTTGATTCGATTTATTTTAACAAATTAATAAAAATTGCATTAAAGTGGTAATTATCTATGAAACCGATGTTACTGGGAAACTACAGAAATCCACTTAAACTAAATAGGATTGCACGATTCAGAGGAATAACTCACTTATATTCGTACGTGGATAATTGTGTTTCTATGGCATTTGCTAACAATAATTGTTCTTGATCTCCCTAGAAATATTAATTCCTTTTACGAATCTTCCAGGTTTTTTTATTTAGGCGTGGGTTGTCAATACATGTTTTCTTAAAGCGTAGGTTTTCTCCGGATTCCTTAAGAGATAGGTACCGTTTTTTATTTTGAACTCTAATTTTCCATATCCTTTTCAAGCTCTTGGAAGCGTTTATCGCCTTTGTTCTAGTCTAATATTCCTTCCCTATCAATATTTCGTCCCATCACAATTTCGAGCACGAACGTAGGATCGTCCAAAGAAGGTTTTCTTTTTCTCTGATCGTTGTGTGATGAATAATCTTTACCAATAGATTTTTCTCCATATTTCATAGCTCCATTTCACATTTCTTGAAGAAAAACTTCACGATCATTTCATGGACTTTCCTGACCTTTTTGCTCCGTCAACCTCTTCATCAATAGTTCTTCAATTGTTTATAATTCTTTCATGTTAAAACATCAATGTATCGAAAGGAAAACTAAAATGTGAGGAAGCCTTTATGGGACTACAAAGAACTAAACAGTATATATTCAATTTACTGCAACATAAATTGGTTTAGACGGGATCTTTCAATAGCATCAATTAGTCAGAGCCCAATTTTAAATATCTCATCAATAAATCTTTTTTAAAGTCACGCTTGTGCATGTTTTCATTAATTACGATAAATGCAATTTGACATTAAATAAAAAAGAGTATTTGATCATGACACCTTTAAAATCATAGTATGTCACATAAACGTTATAACAGCAAGCAAATTGTGTTAAAGAGTTGCCGTAATCTCAATTAAAGTTTATAGTCGTTCACTCAAGTAAAAATTCTAAAGTTTCTCAAACAAGTTAATGAAATAACGAAAGTACTGAGGACCAACCAATAGCTGAAATGATATATATNTATATATATATATATATATATATATATATATATATATGATAATAATCATGAAAATAGCGGTTTGTGCCAACTCCCGAGCTTCGAAGGATATATTGAAGACTGCTTAAGAAATATTTCTGTAATAGTGTTGCAGAGTCCAATGGAGATGAAACTTATCCTGACTAAAATTAAGCAAAAATAATAAGAATTAACTAATTAACCATTCACGTATTTTTAACAAAGATAAAGATTTATTAGAAAATCGACGACGTGATATCTTATCTATGTTCCAGCCTTTTATCACAATATTTCTCAATTCGTTCATCAATCGTAGCAATCATTATGCATAAAAATTTAAAAGAAAATCTGTTAGTTTGGACGCATATTTATAATATGAGTACGACCTGCCACCCCCATTTTTACGAATGTTTCTTCCTTTGTGCAACAGAAAAAAACTGGGCATACTAGCAACAATTACGCCTGTTACACATTAAGGTTTATAATATTTACAATATTAAGTATGTTGTAAAAGTCATTGGAAGGATGACACTAGTGTCTGTTACGTCTTACTTAAA
Organism: Laupala kohalensis; assembly: GCA_002313205.1. Classification (NCBI taxonomy): domain Eukaryota; kingdom Metazoa; phylum Arthropoda; class Insecta; order Orthoptera; family Trigonidiidae; genus Laupala; species Laupala kohalensis. The sequence continues at coordinate 394,470 of NNCF01129731.1, forward strand.
TGGGTTCCTATGGCATTAGGTAAAATACTAACTGGCATTAGATGTAACAAAAATTAACAAAACATACAACTTATATTCTGTTCATAAGATTCTAAGTATTTCTTGATGAAAACAACTCTTACAATAAACCTCAACAGGAATAGTTATAAAAATATTATTTACCCCGGCCAAGATGATTCATTTAATTGTATTCGAATAAATGGTTGATCATTTAAATCCATTTTATCATTGCCGACCGATCCGCAGTGACCAAAAATGAGTACGCAATCATGCTTCATTTTACCAGCAGGGAAAAACAAAGCGTAGAAGCCGCAAAGCGACGATTTCCGACGCTCAGAGTGACCGCAGCTTCATTACGTTCGTCGCCCTCCAGACAGATAAAGACGGGTGAAAATCGACAGACCTCGTTTCACCTCGGCTCCGCCTCAGGCTTGGGTGCAGGTTTGAGGGGGGAGGGGAGTCGCGCGGTGTGCCACGGTCGGCGCGCCGCCACACACCGCTGCCACTGCCACCGCCTCCGTCATCATCGCAGCCGCCGCCGGCTCTCGTCGGGGTTTATTGGTCCCGCGCATTCGGAAATCTCTGCGCGAGGGTCGAGCAGACGTGGAGGGGTAGCGCGGAGGCGCGGCAGCGACGGCTCCGCCCCCCGCCGTGGGGCGTGCGCGCAGAGCCAATGGCGCGCTGCGGCCGCGGAGAGGGGCGGGGACCGATGGGCGGGAGCCGCGCGCCGGCACAAGTGCGCAGCACGGCACGGCGTGCACTCGCCACAGACAGCAGCTGCAGCAGCCTCCGCCTGTGCGCGCCGGCGCCGGCCCCATGTGTCTGGCCATGGACGAGGGCCGCCTGTTTCTGGGCTTCCGCGAACTTCACGCGCCACCGGCCGTCCCCGAACCTCTCGTACCTCCGCCGCCACCACCCCCGGCGGGCGACGCGCCGCTCGACCTGCGTGGGCCCGGAGCCGACGCGCCGACCGGCCGCTTGTCGCCCGCCGATTCCGACACGGACCCCGACATCAACGTGGAGTCGGACGACGGCGATCCGGCGGAGGCCCCGCCCCGCGCACCCGCGGCATTCCATCGCCACTTCTTGAGCGGCGGCGGAGCGCTGAGTCCGGCGTCGGGGCGCGAAGCGTCGCCCGCACGCGCAGCCGCCGCCGACGACGCAGCGGCGCCCACGTCGCCCGCCGACGCGCCTAAGAAGACGGGACCCGCCACTCCCGCCGCACAAGTGAAGCCACCCTATTCCTACATCGCTCTCATCACCATGGCCATTCTGCAATCGCAACACAAGAAACTCACCCTTAGCGGCATCTGCGAGTTCATCATGGCGCGCTTCCCGTACTACCGCGAAAAGTTTCCCGCGTGGCAGAACTCCATCCGTCACAATCTCAGTCTCAACGACTGCTTCATCAAAATCCCGCGCGAGCCTGGCAATCCGGGCAAGGGCAACTATTGGACGCTGGACCCCATGGCGGAAGACATGTTCGACAACGGCAGCTTCCTGCGGCGCCGCAAGCGTTACAAACGCCAACCGCCGGACTTCCTGCTGCGCGACCACCACGCGGCCGTGGCGCAGTCCTTCCTGGGTGACCCGTACCATCCTGCGCATCTTCTGCCGCCGCATCATCCGCTCCACGCCGCGGCCGCCGCCGCCGCAGCTGCCAGCGCCGCCGCAGCCGCGAGCGCGGGCGGCTACCCGTACCTGTCGCCGTTGCCACCGGCCGTGCCCTTGCTCCCTCACGGAGACTTGACGCGCTTGTCGCTGGCGCCGCTCGGCCTGAACCTGCTGCCACCCGCGCCGCCGTTGCCGACCGCCGCAATGCCCTGCAAGCCCGTGCCGGTGAGCCGCTCCGCCACGGTGGCCGCCGTCGCCGCACACGCTGCCGCCGTGCACGCCGCAGCCCAGGCGCCCTCCGCGCGCCAGCCGCCACCAGCCTCGTCCGCCGCCAAGAACGTCTTCAGCATCGACTCTCTGATCGGGAAGGTGAGCAGCCCGGCGGGCATCGGGCCCGGAGCGCCCGCCAAGCCGTCGCCGCTGCCTACGCGCCCGCTGCCGCTGGCCGGGATGAAGGCGGGATCCGCGCGAGGCGGCGGAGAGGCCGGGCCCACGCCTCCGGCCGCCGCCGTCACGCGAAGTCTCGACTCCGCCTTCTCCCCGCTGGCGCCCGCCGCCTGGGCACGGTGAGCACGGCCCGATCTGCCCGCCCCGTCCACCCCGCTCCGCCCTCGCGCACCACCGAGTGCCACTGATCGCTGCTCTCTGGGTCAGGCACTCGCGCGCGCCTACTCGGCTGCGAACCGCGGCCCCTACATCCCGCACTCCGCCACTCATCCGCGTAGGGTTACTGAAGCTCTATTTGGACAGTAACTCTCCCCGGTCCCGTTCCCTCTCGGCCGCTCACTGCTGCCCGACAGCGCTTTCAAAGTTCAAGCAGTAATCTTATTTAAAATACGACAAATTGACAAAATTTCTCTTTTGGTCCTCAACACTAGATGTTACTTTTCTCCGGTTCTTCTTGGCGTTATTTCTAATACGCAATAAACTCGGGTGACATTTCCAATGATTACCCATAATCCTTCTTCAAGCTGGCTTAATATTGATAAAGATTTCTAATGCGTTGTATTTGAATAATCAATAACTAAACAAATTTATTCTCTTAAGCAAGTTGGTTTTTTTAAAAAAATTTCTGTAGTAGGGTTTTGACGTCAAATTCTTTTTATCACTTGTAGCATTTTCTTCTTCTAATGTTCACTTGGTCATGAAACAAATTCCTAAAACGTTGACCAAGTCGACAGTTTCACAGATAAAATTTTTCTCAGTTTCAAATTATTATGTCAATGATGTGCGAGAAATAAAGAATTAGATGTGCTCAATGATTCATGAATTTTATAATGACAGAAGGATTATGAGCTTTTAATTCGTTGGGCAGTGGTTAAGAATGAAAAACACAAATTTTACACTTTCTCATTACTGCGAATAACTAGATATGTTGATGTACTTTTTCTCATTACTAATAAGATGGCATTATTGAATTGAGGAAAATATGGGAATTATATCCATACCGACAGAGAGATAATTTATTCGTGTCTATTTCAATTGAACAAGATTTCTTTTAAGCGAGGAATAACAAAATATTTCGTCAGTATTCTTGATAATTTTCTAACTTTATATAAATTATGTTTATGTGAAGACATTGCACACATGAATGTAAAGGAAAATATTGGAACGTTTGCAATTGTTTTCTTTTCTTCTTTTGATGTGTTAACTCTTTAAGGAAAATATCATTTACTTGGAGAAGTATTGGTATGCGAATAAGTCTCGTTTCCATTTCGTAAAAATACAGGGTTTTTTTTACTTTCTCGTGATGAAAAATTACTCAACATATCATATATATGTCAAACACTATTTAGTTTTACAATGATTTAATTTTAGTTTCTATTTTTTATATCAATAATTAATGCGTCCCTCTTCCATTACGCAATGCGGAGTGCGGGATGATAAAAGTAATCCCTCGGCTTCAGCTGTCCCTCAGTAATTTTTGCTTGCGCTATCATAACAGTTTGCAATACGCTGAAAATGAGAAGGAATTTGTTGACCCATGCACTACTGGAATTATTCCTTAAATTTTACTCTAAAGGAAAAATTTAGAGGAAAATTGAAATACGTTTTCCCATCATATGCGTAGTAATTATCGCAATTTGTTAACTTCAAGGCAAAAGTACAAATAGGTAGACACTCCCTTTCAGTTACACTCACGAAAGAAAGTATGATTCAAAATTTCTGTAGATTGTTAATTGGCATGTGCCACTGAATTTTGCCACGTGTTGCTGAGTCGTCAACTAGAGTTTCGTTTTTCTAAATTTTTAATGGATTTTGAGAGAATAATCATTGATTTTTTTTTCAGAAAGGAATCGGGTATACATGGGATGGATACTTCCATACTAGTAAGGAATATTCAATGAATTATATCCGACTTTCGCTGTAATCAAATGTTTCAACTGTGACCGTGGAAAGCAATACAGGGAACTGAAAGTGCATGATGAGAATGAATGATGCAAGAAAATTACTAGGGGGCAATGTGAAAGCGGGGGAGAGAGCCGGAGGTCGCGGCGTCGCGCAGCGCTGGGTGCATGGGCCGGCGCTGGGGGGTGGACGGAGGCGCGGTGCCCGCCTCGCGCCAGCCGCTCCTCACGCACTCCCTCGACGATGCAGCGTGTGTATCTAGATAAATGTTCATGTATATAGTTCGTGTGAATGTGGACATGTCGTAGCGTTTCCTAGGAAAAAAAACTGTAAGACCGAGACAGCGAATCAAGACTTCGATCGCTCCCGAGAGTGGACAGTTGGATGTTAATTAATCTTCATTCATTTCGTCGAACACGAAGTCTAGTATCAACTAGGCCCATGTAAGAGTCTGGGTAGCCATCAATGCAATCACATTCTGATATGTTAGTGCGAAGGCGCGAGCGAGTGCGGGGCCGATGGCAGATGCGAGTTTACGCCGTGCCGTGTGTGCAAACAACATTGAGCGTGTGCTTCTTCGAGTGCTCTTTTCTCACATCGCCACAAATTCGCGAAGTTCGAACGTTCGTTTCAGAGCGCGCTAACGGCTCCTTCGCATTGTGTACAGAATATGTCAGTATTATCATTATTGTAACTATTGTAAAGACTGGTAGCGTCGTTCAATTTAGTACAATACATATGTATATGACAGGAGATTGATGGTGTTTTGATGAGTATGTACCCCGATCGTCCGAACATCCTACTTCCCCTCCCGTCAAAAATATCAAGATAATGTGACAAAATATGTACCCAACCGATTTGAGTTGTAAATTGCGATAAATATTTATCTGGACGTTATTCACACGAAACACACAAGATGATTGGGAAATGGAATAACTCGTGAATTTTATTCAGTTAAAGTGATCTATCCGTAAGTTCATATTCCCAATAAATGTTAATGAATGAACTAATACATTTCACATGTCATCAAAGACGATCATTTAATTTTTGTGTTTTAGTTGTAGAAATTTGAAGCACTTATATACCACCTAATTCTATCTAGATCAATTCCGTATATCTTTCTTTTTTAATGTTAAGTAGGTTTGGTATAATTTAAAAAAGAGTACTTTAACACAAAATCGATTATCTACTTCATTTCTGGCGGAATAATTCCAGTCGATAATTCGTACATCATTTTCCAATAAATAACTAAGTATTCAGCATTCCGATTTATTGTATGAAGATTGCGTGGTCTTTCACACCTTTGCAGGCGAGATTATCGCTTTCCTGCTGTGATATAAATTCCAACTGGGAAAATTTTGCAATATCGCTAGCCCCAGAATGCAATTAGAAGCCTCATGTTGCGGAACGCGAGAAGTATGCGCTGGAATGGAGTTTTATGCACGGCCCAATTAAAACAATCTACCTTCATTTCGAGCAATAATACACCTATTAACATCCTATTATAACAATATTTGTGAAGAGTATTACATATTTAAGGCCAAATGGAACATGTTTTGAGCCCATGGGCCGATAAAAAGCTAAATAAGTGAATATTATCTTCTGATGGCTACGATAAAACCATTTACATTCACAGTTTTCATTATACATCCTAAGTAACAAATTTAATTTCGAGAAAAATGTATTTCCTCCATAAGAAAAAGTGCGCATACCAAATTATTTCCCTTTTGGAGGGGACAGAGTTCACTTATACCGGAATTGTAATACTAATGTTTCGTCTAGTTTTAAATACACCGCAATATATTGAATGAGATATAAATAATTTAGACTAAATCGTAATAAGCAATGACGATGATATATTTATTCCGCGATGAAATCGCAGGTACATTTTGAAAGTAAATCATAATATTGACATAAATACGAGGGGTAATAAACGTGTCTTGCCAATTTTTAACATAAAAAATGCATTAAATTATTTTCAAAAGGGTATCTTAAAATAGCTCTTTGCATTTTTCAACTCTATTGTATTTTCTCTGGAAATACTTCTTCAAAATTAACTAATTTCAAAGGATAACGTAGGAGATAGGAATTAGGTGTTAACGTCGTAACAACAGGGTGCCAAAATCTCTTAAGTTTTATAATCAACGGAATTGTATATTATCTCACAAATCGAATGCAGATTTGGTTTCTTGAGTTCCTCGAAAAAGGGGATAACTGGAACAGTTTTACTCTTTGTTCAAATTAACCTATCAGAATAAACACAGAAATTTAGAATAAAGATCAATAGTTTCATTCACAGCGTTTTGCTTGCGCTAGATAAAAATTTGATGCTAATATAACCTGATTATACGTAACTACTAAACATGCTGCATACCGTATAAATCATTTCTAGCACGTTCGTAGGTATTAGAAAAATAATGTCTTTCTAGATGTCATAACACCCTGAAGAGCAAAGTACGTTTAATATATCACTTTATTATGTTTTCGTTGGGATAAGATTGTCACGAACAATGTACAGGAACGAAAGGAATGTACATTGCGTTTGATAAGACCCGTGTTTGATGCGCTGTTATAAAACTAAATCTGTTTCAATATGTTATCAAGTAATTTCACATTGAATTGAAGAAAGATAACGGCATGAGCGTCGTACATACACAGTCTCAATTCCAATACAGCTTCATACAGGTCCTGGTTCCTGCCCGATTCTCCTTCAGTTCTTTGAGCCGATCGGGCCTCGCTCGCTACGGCGTCATGAAGCATGTCCTGCTTATGGTCGTTCACGGTCTTTACAAATTTTTAACATTAAATTCGTTTGCAGACGGGATTTTTTTCAGAATAAGAGAAAAGAATAATTCAAAAAATCAAAATTATTCTACTAATGTTAAGAGTGTAACAAAAAATGAACTTGTTCCAAACACTTCTTACAATTAATGAATTTTGTTGAAACATTGAGTTCGGTCTGAATGACTTTTTTCTTTAAGGTTTCTTTTCATTGGGGCCTAGTGTATCGTTAAAGTTGAAATTATTACTTACAGACATTTTGTCATAGTTCACAAAATCTGAGCGAGAAATAAGTAGATAAATTATAATGCTTCTTCGTATCACTAAACATTGTTCGATATTCTTCGTTGTGTTTTCGATTACTGAAGTTATATAATTAACCGGAATTTTTAAACTAGTGTTCAATTATTGACGGACAGAAGAAGAAATAATACTTATAAAAGAAACAGCTGGGGAGTCTGGAGGAAAATGTTTATCACGGTGTGATTTCAGAGCATTTTCCCGCTGAAATTGCGCGCAGTATTCTCTCGTCAAATATCTTTAGATAACAAGGGCCATATACCTGTAACCCGTCGCACACGGAGTTACAAAGAGCGCAAAATCTTTTAAGTTCACCTGCACAGGACTCTACGTCTAGTATCAATTTTCCACCTCCGTCGCCCGATTCCTTGCCGCAGACATTATCATTTTTATTTGTTCAAAAAGTAACACGAAGATACGAAGAGCTGTGGTGCCGTGGGAGCTCGCGAGCACATGATGTCAACCTCGTCGCGAAGACGCCGAGAACAGTGAGGGTGGGAAAGGATGGGAGAGAGGAAATGCGAACATGAAACAATAACATATCAGGTAATAAAAATGGGCCAAGCCGTCCGCAGTGAATAAATGACGAGGCGTAATCCAAGAGGGTGATGAATATCGCTGGGGTGGTAGACTAAAGCTTCCCTAGAACGTTAGATACGAAGTAGAGAGCGTATCCAAACAGGTAATAAGAGAGGATAAATGGCAGAAGAGAAGAATAATACGATTCTAAAAGGAAGGAGGAAAGAGAGGGGTCGCTGCGCCGGACAAACGCGAGAGCGATGAGACCGATAAATTCCGCGTTGTTTCACCCTGCGCTGTACTAGGGCTAGCCGCCGCGCCGCGCCGCTGGAACGCCCCGAACCGAGCAACCCGCCTACCATTGTGTGTTTTCCGCTAACAGTAGGCAAATTACAGTAGCGCATCGCCCATTGTTTTCTTACAGATTTATGGACGTCCATTGTAAACAAATGTTTGCTTGCACGAAATTGCACGGCCACTGTACACAGAAAAGACACATACGCCCGGACAGATTCTCTCGTGTATATTAGACTTGGGGCCTTGTCAACGCTAAGCCAGTGGATCATGGGTAAAATAAACGCAGTCTCCGAGCAGGTGGATTTTAATCAACTCGCTGTAGATAAATATCGGTGGTGAACCGCTCGCAGAGACGAAATGAGAACGCGTCGGAGGAGGAGGGACGAATAAAAAACGGAGATTTCCCGAAAGAGGCTGAATTGAGTAAATATCCCGCACCGCTCACCTATATTACAGTTATTAATAGTCAAGTAGAAAAAGGCTCTTTGTATATTGGCTTAATGGATGTCTGTAAAGGGAGATGTGCAATATGCTCGTGTCGCTTACCACATCAGTCGTGACCATTGCCGCGATGGACGATCAAACGCATATTTGAGAGAAGACTCTCAATCGACGCAAATTCTGCATGAACAGAGAAATTGTTTTCTTTCACGAGATATGTCGTAAAAGAGTTTTACGTGTGTAAAGGGCGTGACAGACATTCTGAATTTCAATAATGATAAAAGTGATAAACAGAATTACATACATTGAGTTTTTCTCGGTAATCTTGTTGATGTCACACACATACGGCGCTCTCTGTACACAACAAACTGTGTGCCGCCGCCTGTCTCAACATTGTTTTCAGTGGTATCTCAACGCCTTTGAGACGTGTTTTGAGAGCAAACAGATACCTCAGTTCCATTCTAAAATTCATACTATTCGTATACTTGTGACTTGCAAACATTCGTTGAACAATTTTCAAACCGACATGATTGAAGGAGTTGAAAAAATTAAATTATTTTGGTTAAGTGTTAGGAAAAGTGCACGTCAAAATTTTTCTTGGAATTTTTTTCCACGATTCGATTGAAATAATTGAACATGAGAAAATTTTAGAAATATGTACAATATTTGGGTAGGTCTACAACTTCTTACTTTTAAGTGAATATTGTTTCCTCCTTGACTCTGAGAAGTGACAGTAAAATCAGTTCATGTTTTGATAAATAAATTTAAGAATCGAAACTCCCTCGTTCAAAAAATGGGGAAGAAATTAAAGTGTGCTTATTAATTACTCTATAACAAATCATTACTTAACATGTACCACAACTGATGTACTATTTGTATGTGTTCTACGAGTATATATCGCAACGGTCTTCTCTACTGAACAATTAAGCCAGAGTATATTTTATTAATTAATACTGTTCTCCTGGAACTGCTTTTAAATTATTTTAATGTATCATATACAGTTTCCACGTCCAGAAGAGATAATTTTGGGATAATTCCTTGTGTTTCATTATGTCACTAATTTTTAAACAGAGTAATCTTCTTGAGTGCTGGTCAAGATAAAATAAAATATAATTTCAGTCGATCATCTACGTTTAACCATTTATTTGGTCATTATGGGGAATATGATATAACAAGATTTGTAAATCGCAATACGAAGGGATACGAACAAAAAAAGTACAAGGTTCAAGCCAGCATTTAAATTAACCAGAAAACGAATGTTTTTCTTCGATATAGTACTGTAAACATATCTTATGCCAAAAACGAAAACACAAGTTCAAGGACTTAAAGTTGTTTAATTTTAATTTTAGTTTTTGGTATATATTATAGATTTCTTTAATGATCAATAACTATGAACGAACCTTTGTTTAAACACATTTGCGGAAATGGAATTTGTCACTTGAGGTATTCCCATGCCTACAAGTTTCTCGCCATTTTTCAACTGGTCCTCTTCCTCGGGGGACATATACTTGCTTAATAAAGTTTTATTTGCAAATGGCATATTAAATAATATCGAGTTTTGAAGATATTAAATATTTCAACATTATTATCTTGACGTTTTATGATTATTTTTAAAAAATATAAGAAATTTAACATTTTTCCTCCTCCTTTGTGAAACCAATCAGTGTTGAAAAACTCAGTGTGTAGATTATTTTCAGAAGATCATAAAATAGCTCGAGCAACTTAGCAAAAATCGTGGAAACGGGGTTAATGAAACTGAATCCACTAGACACAAAATGTTCATGTTGATATTTACTTCGTAGTGATTCAGTTAGTTAATGACATCTTCGTAGTGATTCTTCATGTTGCGATTCCAAACCATAGTTGATAAACATTTTGTTGAAGTATGGCGCCAGATACATGAATAATTTCTTTACCTTCATTTTTTGTACAACTTTCGATCACATTTTGCGTTTTTACCAGATTTTTTTACTCGCGTAGTGAACTACAAAGGGTTTCCTGTCTAATTTCCATCAATGAAACCTTTCTTCGTTCTCCAAGGAGTTTTCACGTCATAAGGAATCATTAGGCGACATTTACTTCTCTAATTTGACGAATTACAAAAAATACGAGAAATTTTGGAAAATATCTGTCTTCCGATTTACGTAGAATATTGGATTAAATTCGTTTTCAAGAATAATCAAGGTTACACAGTCTCCCAAAATTCCAACCCGGCTTGCGAAATATTAAAATACCCTTATTTTTTTCGTTTTGTTTGGGTTGGGAGGATACGATGTATTTATGAATTGGAAGTATCGCATAATTTTTCTCATAATCATAAGTCTTATATTTTCATACTTTCATTCTCTTACTCATAATTACGTGTTTCCTTTAATAATTTCATACTACATATAATTTTACATGTAATCAATTCAATCTAAATAGGTATACTATTACATCTTTGGTGTATCAACGTGATTCGTCAGAGTTTTTTAAATAAAAAAATATTTTATGCGACATGTATATTGGTTTCCATGAAAATTTATGACTTCACAAAAAAGTTTCATGTAAATACATAATTAAGTCTTTCTCTAAATCATATTTGCTTTATGTGTTTTTTCGTGATCCGAAAGTATTAGTTCCTTCTTCTCGTAAGATTTTACATTTACGGCTTAGATGATTCACTTTTGAGTTAATTACTTGATGTAGAGGTCATTCCGCTGAAACCAACCGCGTTAGGTTTTAGAGACATTCACAGATGATATACCTAACTTAATTAAACATTTGTATAAACGTACTGTTTTACTATAACTCGAGAATGAGTGATTTGATTATCACCAAGTAAGTTTTATTTTTTGCGTGTGATTTCAACTATCCTCAATACACAATAATGAAATAGAGACCTAAGGACATGTATAATTCCTATACAAAAACATTGTGAATTTCTACGTGGCAAATGCTCTAGCAGTGCTCGGTGAATAGAACACTTTGGCGCCAACTGAAAGCACTCAATAGCTGCTATTGTATAGAGAAAACAATCAGTGCTGTGTGTAATCTACAATATTGAGAGAAAAAAACGGATTTATCCGACTGTGATTTCATTCATACAATTAAAATCCCTTTGGGGAATGAATTAGTCACTATACATACTAAACATAAATCACGAACATCTCGATAATGGCGGTAAAAAAACAATATCTCTTTTATCATGAGGACGTTGTTAAAATCAGTTAATAATAGAAAATAAATCGAACCAATTCATTAAACACGCACTTATTTCTAAATACAGTATTTGTTTTTTATTGTACTCTTTTTTCCTAAAACACTGTATTTTTTGTTTTTTTAATACAGTGTCTGCTTAATGAATTGTGTCGATTTACTTACTATTGTTAATATCTCTTTTAGTAGCTTATCTCATGAGAAGTAATGAACTCTATTCCGTACAATACACGCCAATTCAGGTAAAGCCATTTTCATTTATCATTTTTGAGCAGATGTCTCACACCTACCAACACCGATTCAAAAGTTGTGAGGCACGGGTATACTGTATCCAAGAGATAAAACCAAAGGAATTCATGGAACTCGAGGTTCCATTTTGAAAGCGAATCGGAATGAATTAATGAAAAACATCACGTTTGGGAGGTTGTACTCAAAAATGTTTTTACATTAAATGTATAGTACGAATTTGAGTCCAATTAACAGTGATTTTCAAATGAATGCATAAATTTATCTCAAGTGAATTCTATTCAAGACAAACATTTTCACCTTGTCTCACAGACTTTTTTTTTTTGAAAGCTTCTATCTTTATTTCGCCTTGTCTTAAAGCAATAGTACTTCCTTCATTGGATTCTTTAACCCCCGAAATCGCAAACCTCTTCAAATCAAGATAAGACTTTCTGCTAAGTAAGCGATTCGTGTTGGTTCAGAATCGTCGATCGCCGACGAAGGCAGAGACTTTCGAGCGGAATGAAGAGTCCGCGTCACACAGGGGAGCTATTATTACCATCTTCCAAAACTAAGCTTTTTCGTCTGAGGTCTTTTTCATGTTTCAAACTAAACTTGCGTGATAGGAAGAATAATATTTGTCACGCCCGTACTTAGGACATTCCAAAACATTGAAAGGAAACTCACTCTAATTCAGGTCGTAATGATCCAATGAAGTTTTAAATTCGTTCATTCTCTTCCAACAGATTTCGATTTCGGAAGTCGAACGAAATATATGTTGACGCAGACCTCAAAGTCATTAAAAATTGCTATTTTCGAAACGTAAGAATTAAATTGGACTGTGTAATCGTATTGCGAAGCATAAAATATGCAAACCGAAAATAAATAACGCAACCTTATCTTTTAGCGCATAGTTCTTATGTAGCACATATTTTGCATTTATTGTTGTTAGTAATCGTTCTTGAATCCTCATTGTCATATTCAGTAGACATATATAAAACAAAGCTAAATGTCTAAAATTAATGATTTATGAATTTCAATAATGACTTAAGATATCCTAAGCAAATAACGCCAAAGGTCATTATTACACGATCATATTTCTCTGGCATATATCTATTATCAAAGAACTTAGATGAAACACATGTCCGTGCAATAACTAACTTTGATAATAGTTTAGCTATGATCATGAACCTATGACATATGTTCTTGTTGACACAATAGAATTGAAAGATTTAACTTTGTTTTATGAACTGAAAAATACTAGTTGTGAGGTGAAACTATTTATAATTTTCAATTCAGTAAAACCTTTTTAGAACCTTGTTTTGGGTGATATTAAAATTGGTGTGTTTATTATCGCGCGTTCGATAAATAAGGTTTTGGACTCACCAGCACATTTATAAGAATTATAAATCTAAATAAACATAAAAGTCACATACAAATTTGTTTATTAGAATATGAAACGAATGTAACAAATCCAATTTAAACATAAGAAATATCGAACTTCTTAACATATGCAACGTAAATTGAAACTTCTGTTATAATTATTTTTATCTTCAGGATTCTTGACCGCATATGGAGTTTGGGCATAAAATAAAAATATTTATAAACTAAAAGATTTAATAACCATTAGTATGAAGATGAGATGGTATATGGCGATGTTTATACTAATAAGGCTGCCAGATGGGGAATGGATAATGTAGAACTATGTATAATTTTTTTTAAACAAGCCTCGATGATGGTCAAATAAAATAATCGAAATGTTGGCATAGTTATTAAAACTATTATTTTAACACCAAGCCCTCAATATTAGAACAATATAATTGTCTTAAACACTTTTTTAAGTTCAGCATTTTCATTTATAAAAAATAACATCTTATTGGCTGTTCTTTATTTAAAGAAAAAACGATTATGTCAAAGACGTCCTGAGGTCCTTGAAGCACGGCACTGGCAATATGATGCTACGAGCGACTTGCGTTCAAGCTAGTGTGTTCCAACGGGTGTATACTATGAGCACGTAAGCCGTGATGCGAGTCATACGAATAAATATGTTTTCTGTAGTGCGGGCGTTATTTAAAAGTGGGTGTTAACTGCCAGGTCTGCCTTACATTATACAAATCTTATGTAAACTGCAATATATGGATTAATAATGTACATTTCGAGAATTCGCCCATACGGGGTGGAACGTACCTCACTTCAAACAAGTTTAGCTAATTTGTTTTTTCATCTTTTAAAATTATAGTTGTATTCTTTCCACTGCTCTGCCCTGTTGTATCTCTTACGATTTCCAGCTGGTGTTTACAATTCTTTTTATTATAATTCAATAATTGAAGCATGTGATCAGCTGTCTTTAGAACATTACACAAACGGCTTTCTTCGGGCTAAAATGTAAAGCTTGATAAAAACGAGAATGCTTTGAAAGCATGATTATTTTTTACCAAAACTGTAACTACGACTACACATCACTTTTTTGGGATAGGTAATCGTTACCAAAGCGTCTCTGAAATGGAAGAAATGAAAAGGTGATACGTTTCGAGCTGTGGCTGTGTGAGAAATTTCAATTTCTTTACGTTGACTAATCCTGTATTCGTTCCAGTCCTAGAGAGGGAGAAAAGATTCGTCGTTGACACTATTCAAAATTAGACTACCAGCAATATTGTGACATAAAAATGCGCCACAAGTCTAATTAAGAGTTTCAAAAGAAGGAACCTTCAGCGATAAGAATTTCGACACACCAATGAGAACTTTTTCGAATTAATGAAACACATTGAGTGCATGTCCAACGCTTATGGTGTGAATCAATTATCTTTTTGTTGAATAAGTAGCGTAACAGTTAAAATTTTCTCAGACTTGTTGAATTTTCTATGATTTATTACTCAAAAAATGCTTTTTAGTTTTAAGTACGCTTACAAAGAAAATTAGAATATTGAAAAGAAAATACATTCTAACGATGTAGAACAGAAATATGAAAAATCAATTCGGGGAAAATGTAGATGAATTGTATATTAAAATTAACCTCTTTAATAGACGGCTCCAACTTCTAAAAAATCAACTTGCAGGAGATTTGTATTTGCATTATTGAAGAACAAGTTACCTGTACTTTGCTAATGCAAAATTCGTGAACTATTTCACATCGATGAGATGCGCATTAGGAACAATTTGTTTGCCCCCATCTGCAGATGAGCATAATTGAGGCATATAAATGAAATTCGTTATAGGTGCTGAAAACATAATTTCCAGGGGACACATAAAACTGATTAAACGTTATAATTGATTTTGAAAAATTGTAGAGAAATGATCGTAGAATACTTGTTTGACGTTGCTTTAAAAATGTAACTTTATTCAAATTTAAGATGTTCTGTAGAAACCATTGTAAGTGCCAAGTAATTTAATTATGGACAGGTGTTCTGGAGAATCTGTAGTAAGTGCCAAATAATTAAAATATTGAGAATGTTCGAAATAACACGGATAGCACCCAAAAGAGTGTACGTGCCACACCTGACAACCATCATTTGCATGGCATTACGACAAATCATTGAAAAAATGGTAAAATTATATTATTATATCGATTTCCCCGGCTGTTATTGCATAACACCCATTATCTCGCGACGATGTATACGCCCACGCTATCTTTAGACTGTCATAGCAATGAAGCTATCGACAGAAGGCACTGGGACCGGTTAGCACTGGCGTTACCAAAGAGAACGTTTTTCTAAAAAACAAAAGGGTTTTTTGACTCTTAGAACCTTTTCCATTTACATGCCTCAATTGTCCCGGGCTGGGAAATTCGCACGTGATTTTAAAGAAGCTTGGGTTTAACTCAACGAATTGAGGTACTCACATATTTCCATTGAAGACAGATTTGTATAATTTAAAACTGCATTGTACATTCCAGAGACGTGTATCCGTCAGAAATGAATATCCTCTGCCAATGTTACTCGTCACGCGTAAATTTTTGTAGTACAAAGAAAGGCAACATCTGAAAAAATAGGAAAGTGAATTAATATTTTTACATATAATTTTAAGAGAAATAATTAATAATAATAAATTTATTGTCAAAAAAGCAGTACAAACTGCGTATGACCACATGGAGAACAATAAACTAATTTATTTAAAAACAATTTTTTATGTAATATTAATTATGTAGGTTGTATAATTACGATTCGTATAGTGAAAGCTTCTCGATCAAATGTTTAACCTTCTTCTAAAACGTTGTATTTGTAAATGCTCCAGTTTATCAGGATATATTGCCGCCAAGTTCAAAAGCAGTTATTTTTGTATAAAAACCAAGAAATAAAGAAAATATTGATATTTGCACATTTTATCTCTATTACAGATCATTAAATTAAGGAAGGTGGTTTGAATTACTTGAAAATATTTTATCAATGTATATATTCATGTATCATTTCAAAGTATTCCAAGAAGAATCATATCAGTTCATCTGAGCAATGATACACGTGGACTTGTCAGAGTGATCTATTAAATACAAATATAGAAGGTAATGAGTACGTAGTCTGGGGGTGAAGGAGTCCGTTGCGCAAGTGGGCAGCGCCAGGTATGTTAGGAAATGAGACAAAGAAATGACGTGACATTGCGTGGATGTACTCATGAATGAAAGGTATTTAAAAATCTTTGTGGAGAGAATAGTTTTGATAAACCAGGGTGCTCTGGTAGCAAATCGAAACCCTTTGCTTTGAAGTACTTGGATTTTGCAGATGTGTGGGAACCGCTTTCTACCATATGGAACAAGCGTACAATAGGAGGGGCTGAATAATAGTTTTGTAGAGGACGAGAGAGGACTCGCAGCATATGAAGGAATATAGGGTGGAGTTGAAATAGTTTCTTGTTGACTTTTTTGATTTATGTTTCGATATCATCTTACTACGTGGGACAAGTGTTAAGGAAAAATCCAAGGTATAATGGAAGTCATGTTTCTTTGCTTCCAGAAAATTTGACTTAAGGAACAAAACATGAACGCAAACTCACTGCGTTTATTAATTTATTGTATATTAGTCGCAGTAAATCACTTTATTGTCCCCAACGTGGTCGTAGGCAGTTTTTAACAGCTCTCTTGACAATAAATTATTAATTTATTTATTTATTTGTTGTCAGTCTGACTTGATGTTGGTGCAGAGCTTGTACTCAATGTAGTCAACGATTTTACATCGACATCGTGCGTAAGAGTAATAATATTTATACCTCGCGTTATATTGGCTGGACATTCCAATTTCTGAACACTGAACCCCATCGCCAAATTTTGACACCAATTCAATTCGCATGCCTTTGTGGCGCTATTCTGTTCTTTCTGCATCGAGCGTGTGGAAGGAATATTACTTTGTGTCTTAGTTTGTTGCGTTATTAACTTGTATTTCTTTACAGCAAATAGTCGCTTTTGTGACTACTGTTAATATGTATTCGGATATAACTTGAATTCGTAGAAGTTGGCAGTTGGTGTTAGGCAAACATATTGCATAATTTTCGGCAAAGTTACATGACTTGGAGTATACTTTGTGATCGAGGGGTGGCAACGATGACCAGGGTATGCTGTAATTATTTATGGATAGTAAACGAAGATAGACTGGGACGAGCAAGAGAAAAGCGTTTAGAAGTACTTTCCACTTTTAGTTCTAACTTTCCAAGGTGTTTTTGAGGGGCGTGTAAAGTTGTTTCTGAAAGAAGATAGTTTCTGACTTTAGTCCTAAAAGCGGACTCGCAGAAGTTCATTGACGAGAGATACGTGTTTAGCTCAGAGTGATATTTGTTCGGACAAAAGGACTTGTCGAGTAGTTCAGAAAATTTGGATTGGTGGGCACGACGTACTAAAACGGAATATTGATCGTCAAGTAGGATCCCCTCACCTAATTGCTCACTAGCTACGCCTCTGGACAGGCCTCACCACCAGCGTTTAGTGAAGTACGTTTGTAGTTCGTTATCATCCCATATAACTGTTTTATGACTGATCTTTGTCTTTCTTTTCACAGCAGTCGTCACTTGCTACTAAACCACTCGCCAGAGGACTGACTCGAATGAACCAGCAAGAAGGGAGTACTGTCTTTTTCAGGGTAACTCTCCTGGTAGACCCATTTAAACTGAGATCATCATATATATGGCGTCTGTCATTTTCTGTTAGTGAAAATATCTGACTCCCTTTGATTACCGTACGGGCTGAGAGAAATCGAAGATTGTATCCGTCACAATGAGGAGAAGCGAAGAAGTATGGCTGTTGTTCCCGACAACAAACGCGTCGCCCGCGGCGACTCTGGCAGGGCTTCCGTTGAGGTGAGGGTGGGGGAGTGTTAAGCGAAGAAGCGGCGCGGCGGGGGTCTCGTTGAATTAGCTTCTTCTCTTTTCCTCGCATGTCCCAACAATCCCTCCCGATGGGGACGAACAGGCGCTTTTTCAGTCGGCGCTTGCGCCGCGACGCCGAAACATCGGAGACAAGCTTCTTCCTCGGGCCATTTCCACGGACATCTTTTATGAATATGAGAAGTAATTCTTTAGGTAAGAAACCTGAGGTTACGGAAACAATAAATGTTTTCTTGCGTTGGGGAGGAAACAGAGAACAACGTTGTGCGCAGAAAAGGATGTGCAGAGCTCGCTTAGATAACAATTTTTGACATTTACTTTACTTTAATATGGCTAATTGCCATATAATATTTTTTATATTACAAATTTGGCAAATATTTTCTTATTAAATCGTTTAAGCTTGCTTTATTTATTTGTCAATCTATCTAAAGTAAAGTCTGATGTTCAGTCTCAACATTTTTTTTTCCGTGGAGCTTAATGCGATTGATGTAATTCTTTTTTACCGTAACCTCTAACACAAAATTTCACAAACAAAAATCATTTCATGATTGCTTTAAAGTTCGAAGTTTAGAAACTCTCCCTAAGCATTGCCAATCCCTTGAAGTAACTAATCGAGAATTGTGTTAAGTCTGGTTCGGATCCAGGATTAAGTAGACTACAGTAAACTGTTCTAACTCCAAATTTACACCAATACCTTCCCCTATCTCCGTTTCGTCTGATGGTCAGTCAAGGGAAGTCAAGGGAAAAATTTCTTCAGTACCTCGGGGATTGGCGAAAGTGAAGGACGAAACACCCTTCCTTCTGAGTGTGAGTGATTTAATGTAGTTTTCATGCTCTACA
This sequence comes from Laupala kohalensis, assembly GCA_002313205.1. NCBI lineage: Eukaryota > Metazoa > Arthropoda > Insecta > Orthoptera > Trigonidiidae > Laupala > Laupala kohalensis. Next base: position 413,337 of record NNCF01129731.1, read on the forward strand.
AAACTATACATTTACAAAGAGACTCTCTGGCGTCTTCTTCAAGATTTCTGTAATGGAGGCTTAAGACTAAAATCATTTGGGGGGTAGAGAGTTTTCAATTCATTTTTATTTTTAAATTATGTAAGCGTGTCAGAATTGCTTCTGGGGTAAAGGACTTCTAATAGCCTTGCTGCTTCGGGGACACCGTGTTGAGGTTCCTCTGTGCCCTGGTCGTTGCATACGACCACTACTGTTCTCAGACAGTCTCCTAATGACGAGGATGACAATGATGACATGCAAATGAGGCGAATGATGATGAGTGAATGTTGTGGTGGAATGAATGGCAGGGGAAAGGGGAGTGTTTCGAGAAAACCTGCGGCGAAATCGATTCGTCCACCACCGCAAATTCTTTTTGGTTTGAACCAGCGTCTCCAGAGGCAGAAGGCAAGTACGCTATGCACTACGCCACCGGTCGCCCTTATTCTTAGATACATACTGTTCATAAGATGTGCATTTCATTTTCAATTTGAGAGGTTGTGGGAATTAGTTGTCGTATTTAATGCAGTAGACCCTCGATTATCGGCGTCTTGATTGTGGGTGGAGCGGATTATCGGTGACGGTATTTATATATTTAAAGATTTTATTTTTTAATAATAAATTGTTCAATTTCTTTCTTTTCTTTTGAAATTTCCTTTTTATGATTAGTAATCTGTACTGCTTACTTATGGACTCTATTAAAAAAGAATCTGAGTGCTATAATGTTCGTTCGCTCGCCTCAATTTTATGAAAATCAGCAACAGAATCGTACTCCATTTGTTTCCATGCAACACGAAGTTCATTTACCTTCGTATAAGATAAACTAATGCATGATTAGAAACACCTTTATCCAACATTTAAAAACACGTGATCTCAGATTTGTTAGCTATTCGCGTCTACCCGCAATCGAGTCCGTTTCCTTGAACAAAACTAATCGTTTGTCATGAGGAAAATTATGAAGAGAGTCATTTTTGTTCCTTAGTAAATTTATCACGGGTCAGTTTTCGTTTTCACGAGTCAGTTTCAAGCAATACGGGACGATAGCATGCAATCAGTTTAAATAACCAAAGATTACATACAACGTAGTGTTTCTTACTTTGTTGTTTGAACATTTACAAACGAGACAGAAATTTCTGGAATAAGACTTTTGGATATTATTTTCTCCGTTCGTCCGCACAACAAAATTATGTTTTTTGAATAACTGGTCGTGAAAGTAATGATTTCATTTTTCTCAAATATGTATCAATGTGGAGAAACGGATATTATTTTCATAAAAAAATATAATTAAAAAGCACTTGAAATGGTAAATATAATTTTTACTTTGAGGATACTACTCAGGTCTCCGTGAGATCTGCTTTCGACGCCATTCCACTTTTGACAGAAATAATAATAAATGATACAAAATACAAAAATTAATAACTGGAGAAATGTGACTAGAGATACTCTGAGCATAAAATGTCCACCCCATTTTGTGTCACTCAATTAGAAACCACAGATAATTTAGAGTAAGGTGGTACATTTGATTTTCTCCCATCATTTGATCTCTTAACCATTAGTGGTATACAGGTTTCTCATTGATTTCTAAAATAGGCGCAGTATAACAAAGAATTTGTCGAACATATCTCGTATTTCAACTTATTTAAATTGTATCCATCATGTTTTCGTCATCAGTTAGCATTGAATAAAAAAAGGCTGACAGTTTATCAAATATTACACTCAAACTAGTTTTAAAGTATTTCATTCGTCAAGGTTCTGGAACAAGTAACGAGACACTGAATACAACGCCCTCTTCGCGCTCCATTCAATGTAAAATCGATAACATTTTTAGACTATACTTTAATGTAAACTGTATCTATAACTTTACTGGTGAACATTTTCTGCACCTTTGAATCATGTAAAATTGAATGAACTATATCAAGATATGTTGATTCATTGTATTTACGGCAATTTAGAATTTAATTCCAATGTAAAAGGCTGGAAACCTTGAAAGTAGAATGTAATATTGCCCTGAAGTATGGGCAATAGTCTTATACTTTGATTTATCGCCTATATTTGCACGTTATCTCTTCAAATTCAATAAATATTAAATCATTGTTTTCAAGGATTTTTCTTCTTCGAGCTTTAAAGTACTGGTAAATAATAATATATTTCCATTTTTTCAAAATGTTAAGTTCTTTTTAAAAGCAAATAAGAGTCCCAATTTGTATAGTTGAAAAAAGCTACAAATCATTAAAACAGAGGTAAGGAAGGTTAATCTGAAATTTAATATCGTTAACAGTTGCTCTTCGTTAATCGTTAAAGCGTTCGTTTGTTGTTGAAAATTTAACGGAAGTTTGAGTTAACCGTTAAAAGTTAATTGAATATTTTAAATGTTAAATCAGTCAAATAGTCACGGATTCTATAGTCAGTCAATAGAAATAGTTCTTTTTTGTTAAGTTAGTCTATAGTTAGCAAAAGTTCATTATACTATAGGTATAAAGTAGGTAGGCTAGGCTACGTAATGTCTCATAATAATTGAACTAGAAATATAAAGAAATTCCTCATACAAGATCACCTTGCATAAGATGATTTTTTCTTGGAACCAATGTGGAATCAATTAGAACCTTGTCAAACTGAGTTTTCTCATAATTAGTTTACCTTGTATTCGAAATTTTTTAATTTTTTACTGAGTTTGATGCACGATTATTTGGTGACGATTGTTGCTCCTATTTGACATGCGTAAATGTTTACTGTATTTGTTGAACTGTAATTTTTAATGAATTTATTGATGTATAATTAATATATTTAATCAATTACATGTTTGCTGTTGCATCTTCTTCGTTTCAAAAATGTATCCGATTTATTTTAAAAATTAATTTGATCCATCCAATTAATAAAAAATCAAATATTTCAATCAATTTCTATTTTATTTATATTTCATTTAAAAATACTTTATACTTTCATCATTTCATTTAGTATTAATTTATATTTCATAAATCCAACAAAAACATTATTCAAATTCGCACAAATTTATTGAATATTTCGTTGAAAACTGTATTATTTCCATTTATTTGTGATTGTAAAATTACAATAACTTAGTGTTTAGAAATCACATTCGATTTTGATTCATTTCAAATAACATTTGATCTAGATTGGAGGTAATTCGGTTAAAAGTCGGTTCGGTTTTGATTCGGACAAATTCGACTCTTGTCGGTTTTCCAATCGGACTGACCTAACCGAACCGAAATTCAAAAACCGACGGAGCCGAAAGGACCTGAAAGGGATTCGATTTGGTGGTTTCGGTTGGAAACCGAACCTATACCCATCCCTAATGTCATTTACTATGCCAGCTGCTATTTAGTCGCTTGTATGAATGAAAATGCTCTTATGCCTGATTGCGTATCTTTAATATTTTACTTGAAACTCGTGAAATCGGTTCGAAATATCGTTTGAGAAGTGTCTTGATCGTACATAAATAGTTATTTGATCGAAACACAGTTTTGCTCCCAGCGCTCAGGACACGTGTGGGTTAGTTTTTGTGAAATGGGTGTCGCCAGTTGATTTCTAGCCATAACTTGCAAATGGAAGGAGAAAGTTTCGAAGTTATCCTGACAGTCTACTTCAAAACTACCCATTCGCTCGACTGGACGATGACTTGAAATCATGCAATTCAGAGCCATTTGTAGAAGAGTTTACGATGTATACGGGAAAGTCCTACAGCTCGGCTAATGGTAGTTCTCACGACTGTTGCAAGGTGGTTTACGGGTATCAAGATTACCCGACAATATATTCCGTGCATGCCGAATCCAAATTAGTGTTGTTGTGACTGAACCAATGTGATTTTTGGGCGCGCTGAGAGTTATTTCTAAGAGTTCATTTCTGTTTTTTGAGGTGACTAGTTGATATTTATTTTACTTTTCTCTTTTCTATATTATATAAGGACGCACTAGCCGGTAAAACATTTCCAGCATCATCTACAATCAATCTGCAACACGGACATTCATAACCTCGTGCTGTTCATACAGTACCGACCACTAAAAATTAATTTGCAATACAACAAAATCATTATCTTTTATATTTTCAAGATGAAATGGCTGTTAGTAAGTTAAAAATAAAGAAAAGTGGACAGAGAAAAGCATGAAGACGGTGGTAAGTGATGTAATTACGAAATAACCGGATAGGTGGACAGCTAAGTGAGGCACGTGAGAAGAGGGTCACAGAACCACCAGACCTTGTGAGACTGTTAATCGCACCCGTAGATGGGTAAGACTAAAAATCTTTTGATAATGACATTAATACCTAGTTTCATATATGGCCGAGTTGACAGGTATGGTGCCCTTGACAGCGTGCCTGGGGAGACACACTGGCAAGTGCTCTAATACGATCTCATTCATTCATACAAAGAAGTACTAATTTCAATCAAAATATAGAGAAACCATAATCTTAGTTTTATAAAACATGAACTGAAAAAGGAGATAACGGATTTCAAATTTAATAAAAGTTTATTTTTCATACTTTGTAAGCCAAATGCTGGAAGGTCGCTACTGGAAGACTTTCCCCTACTTCAATCTTATAAGTAGTCGCGAATAAATTCTTCGAGCAATTTTGGGGGTTAGGTCATCTTATTTCTTCATCAAAAATCAATTTATCGCGAGGAACATTATCGGTAGAATCATTCACATGCAACGATAACGGCTTCGGAAGTTCCGAGAGTATTACGAAATAGCAGTATGGGAATCCATTTCACATGCGAAAAATAACGCAGGAAAGTTTAAGGATGGACTTCTTTATTTGCTCGCTCTCATTAAAAGATTGAAAAACGTTGATTTTATGCTACTTAATGTTGGTTTTAACCAATTTCTGCATCATAAACAATAATGAACATTTTACGACCTGTTGGTCACAATTCTCCTTACAGTCGATCTTATTTTGTGTATGATAAATAAAGACTGAGCAACTGAATTGGAATAGTTTACTTCACAACTTCCTTCGTGCAGAAAGCTTTCTTTCGTAGAATTGTAAAATAAAGAAAATGCTCGTCCAGCGACTCCACATCAAAACTACATTCTGATAATAAAAAAAAGTAAAAATAATCACTCCAATATCAGGACAATTTTGCGGACAGCAATAATATCCCAGATAAGATACAATATAATGAACAACACTGAAAGTTATCATAAGGGACTTTCAATCTGTCTAAAAAATGATAAAATTTACAAAGTTTGTGTCGGTATTATTTGAAATCAATTTAGAGGAATTTTCTTCATTTCTTTCCAATTTAAAAAAAAAATAGTGCGAAAAAAGCAGTTACAACTGCGAATGAGCACGAAGAGGACAATAAACTAATTTCGATCTTCTAATATTATTTACTCAAAACTAATTCACAATTATGGTGCCATTAATAATTGAAAATTCTCAGACACTGGAAGAAAACCTTATTACATTCATATAGTATTAAAAATGCACCTCGTGTCTGAATTATCCTGAATTCTTAATTCGTTTTCTGAATTTTCAATTCTAAAGAACTATCTCTTCTCAATTTTGTGCTTTTCGAATATTGAATGGAAGTTTATTATTTACATAGTTGGAAATGCTCTACAAAACAAAATATCTACTTCTTTTATGTGTCAAGCATAGAAAGATAGATCAAAAACTAAGTGAACTTTCACCACAAGATAGCTAATGCAGCCTAATTTTCTAGAAATCATTACATTTTCAAATGAGAATGGAATCGTAGTCTAACTCAGCACATGCTTTAAAAAATTACGAATTAAGTTTGAGTTGAATTTTCCGGTACTTTTAAACGAGAAACTGTTTTCTAAACTTACACTTCATTCTTGTCACACGGCACTGGATGTCCTGGTCTGAAAAATATCGTGATCATATGATCCGTGCGCGATGCTTCTGTGGACTGCGCAAATTTACTCATGTATATTGTTCCTATCTGCAAAGAAAGATCGTTTACGTTCGCATTTGTACATGAGTGGTTTTACACTTACTGTATGCTTGCTGATGGACAAATAAATTGAAACACATCCTCAGAGACTGAATCAAACACGATAGTATACATTAATCATAATATGCAAGAATAAACTATCATACATATGTAAAGACGGGGCACAACGACAGCGTGATGATGTACAACAGCTGTTAATGCGCAGTGATGTTTCTTATGGAGGTAAATCGAGGCGCCCTGTCGACTTACTGCCAGTCACACACTGATAATTTGATGTGTTGCATTCTTTTCTTTAATATTTTCTCCAGGTTCATGTATTGTTCTTCAAGAACGTGGATGGATTTTTAAGCTTGAGGAGGCATCATCCCTCCAAATATATTCGATTGTCGATTTATCTAGTGATCGCGTACAGTAGAAGTGTCCTGCGGGCAGTTTAGAAGGAGGTTACAGGGGTAGAGACTCGAATGCTTCTTCGAAGTATTCACGAAACAACCTGTATGGTTGTTACTGCGATAAGCAACGGAAGCGGTCATTCACTCCTCAGAGAAGTGACTAGTAGAAACTACCCGTCGTTCGCCCGTGATATGCCCTCGCGTGAAGCTGTGCTCATCCGTGGGGAAGAGGTACATGATGGCGATGACTCGTGGAGTTTAATGCGCGAAAACCGTGGAATGTGAACACGGATCGTCGTTCAGCAGGATTCAACATGGTCCAGTACAAGTTATAAAAAATTACGTCGTAAGACATTTGAGATACTCTGGCGTATCAGCGAGTCCTGTAAGAATATGAAGCGTGTTCATGTATAATTCGTTTTTGTCGACCAAGTATTAGACTCAAGCACACGAATACAGGTCAGACGTTGCCACTAAACTCCACATGAATAGGACTATCGTCAATATGCAGAAGGAAACCTGATTTCTGAGTAAATGATAACACAACTTACCGACGCCTAATGTCTCAGTTCTCTGCATCCCTGCAAAGGTTTTAGAGTTGTGGTATTTGAGTGAGGATGCTGAGGACACCTATCGGCGACACGGTGCGCATCATGGAAGGAAAATTGTGTCAGCCAATGAACTGCAAGACATTTTTGACTCGTTTTGCAGGTTTTTAGCTAAGTCATTTATAACCCACGCAATTCTTTGGGGAACAATTTCCGAAATACCCGAATCAATATATAACTAACTGCTTACAAGATATTTAAGGTCGCCAAGAACCAAGCGTTCGACTGGATTCGACGGAGGAGATTTCGATGCTATTAGGATATCGAAACTATAAAACCGATAGGATAAAATCACATCCACACCGCCACGCACCATAGCAATGTAACCGTGTCTAACGGGCATGAACGAACACAAACGCGCGCGAGCTGTCTGGACGTTCTCCATGCAACGTAACAAACGCTGTGACAAGCGAACCAGTGGATCGTTCTTGTTCTTGCGCGGTTCGCTCCATATCGCGTGTTTGCGGCACGATTCGTATACGTTGAGGAGCAACGGTGTGGACGCTGCTAATAATTATTTTAACTAGCTAGGAAATTAAATGAAACTAACATTCTGCACGATAATATGAAAGCTTGCCTTTATTTATCAAGACTATTTTATTTACCTGGATAATATGGCAGATACTACTTTCTCCCATTTGTTAGTTGGCGGAACGTTTCACTCGATTTCATATTTAGCATTAAACAATGTAAACAGGACATCCCGACAGTTATGAATAGTATATGATAATGCACAATTCCCAATGAATATTGTTTATTCCAGAAAGGTCAGTTGCGTCAGCGCGGTCAATATTTTGGACTCAAGTAGTCGAGAAGCATCCTTCTCAAATAATGAGTCAATAATGAGAATTCTTTTCTTGAGGTAATTTTTAACCCTGTTATCTCGGAAAGGAAAATGTGAAAGATGAAGTAATATGATTGGCTTGCACTACGTATCCTTGAATCCATGTCACCTGTTCACTTCCACTGTGGAGGACACCGAGTTCTTGACTCCATTCTAGTGATGGATCTCTGGGATGTTCTGTTTTGTGGCACACGCTGCGAAGGTGACATGATCTGGGAAAATTTAGAGATATGGCTCGTCTTTGGATTAACCCCAAGTACTGTCGTCTGGAGTAAGTACTTTATTTACACGATTTACAGCGTTCTAGCGATCACGTTATTTGATTATGTTGCGTTGTGGTCATTCCACGACCTGCATTAGAAATTATTTGTGAAGCTAATTACTCGGTCCGTGTGAACCTGCTATTTGAGAACGTTATATTGAATTTAAGTGATTACATGCCACCGGTCTAAGTATTCAAAATTCTAGATTTCGTCGAGAGAGAATCTAATGTGATCTCATCGCTTGTTCATCGGCCTTTTTCCGTATATCACCAAATTGACTTCTATAAAGCTACCTATATGTCATCTTTCATTCCTTTGCGCACTGTGTTCGGTAATATATTATTTTCAACTGGTGAGATAAAGAAAATAGATAGCAGACATGAAAACTGCCTGTGAATAAATATTTTTATTGTCATTATCAAAGGAACAAATGTAATTAGAGTAAAATTGTGAACGACGTTTTACTGGTAACTTCAAGTATCCAATGTTCTGTGTATCATGAAGCAATGTACAACGGTGAAGGGTAGAAATAAATTTTAAAAAGATCATTCGAAATGCGTACGCTGATTTCAAAATTCGCGTTGTACGTAGATTACTCTCATAAAATGTACGCTGCCCGCAGATTCACGCAGTTGTCCGTAGCATTCGCCTAAGGCCAAATCGTGGACATCTCTCCTATACATTTTAGATTTAATATTTAACTCGGCATATTTAATATTTTCTTCTCTAGATCGTCGTTGCACCGAATGAAATGAATAACATAACATGAATATAAAATACATTTTAGAATTTTAGGATCTATATCATTATCAGTAATAAATAAGTGTGCCAAAATCCATGCAATCCTGTAAAATATGTATCCCTCATTTACGATAGCGTAGAAATATTAGACGATGAGACTCATCAAAAAATATATTTAGGTTTGTTGGCGACATACCGGAAAGTAAAAATTTATCCGTATTGGAATGGAAATTTCATTTCGAAGTTGGAATGGAAAACAGCTGGGCATATAACAGTTGCATAGACCAACCGAGGGGAAGTAAATACGCATTAGGCACAAATCTCATGATATAAAATCGATACAAATGAAAAAAATCAAATGAAGAAGAAAAGACACAAAACAAGGAGTAGAAACGTCGTGATAGCTTCCTTAACAGCCGAAGACATAATTTATAATGTAAAAAGCCGAAAGAATTCTTCGTAAGTAGTAATTATTCCAACATTCAAGTAGGTATTATTGACTAATTGCATTCAATTATGAAAAAATTTGTTTTCATTTCAACATTGTCAATTTTGTTTAATATCACCACTAAAATATGGTTTTCTGATACATCTCAAATTCCAAAAATTGTTAATTAGTTTAGCAAAACAAATATTTTTCCGTAATTGATGTTATCGTTATTTAAATTTTGTATGATCATGGTACGTGGGAAAACAATTATTTGTGACGATTATGAGCACCTCTCTTGTAACAGGATTAATATCTACAGCGTTTGCTTTCATTTAACGGGAGGTGGTCTGATATATTTATTTGTTTATAATACAGGCAATTGCCCAGTTTACATAGATGGATGACATATACAGGTATACATATGTGTCTTATAAACATATCTCTGAAAGAAGGACTCAAATTTTAGCGAAAGAAGTCTGAGAGAATATAATATTTTGTTACTGATTGAGTTATCAGTTTTGGGAATGATTTTACATTGAATTATTTCTCCTTATTGTTTGCATTTGCTCTTGTGTTTGCATTTGTTGGCAGAAAATCTGAAAAATAAATTAAAAGTAAGAAATTTAATATTATCTCAAAAATAAAAATTACGAGATAATGATTTATGTTATCTGAAATTAATAATTGAATATTATTATAAAAATCTTTGAAGGACGCTTGTACGTACATATAAGTAGGAAGTAAAATGTTAAAGGATATTTATGGTCTGTAATTTTTATATTCATTGAAAGAGAAAACTAAATTTCAACGATACGAATGTAGAAATCTAGAAACTAAATGTGGATGTTGGACGGTTTCTTCGGACACGGCGCAGCGTCGCGTGGCATCATATGCCAGCTGACCCGATGGCTGGGAGACGCGGCGCCACCAGCAGCGGAGATCGGAAGCGGGGACTGACTGCTCCCGGCGCGACGCCCGTTCGCCTGCGGTCGCGCGCGCTGCCGCAGTCCCCACCTCACCATTCCTTGGTCTGGGAGCCAAGAGATGGATTGCGTTCAAGATATTCTTCCTTCTTTATACTTTCACAGATCACAAGTACAAAGAGTAGTGAAATGGGGAATAATTTCTCTCGCGAGAAGAAAATTCTCGTGTCTACCTGTAAGTTAGTCTGTGCATATTGCATCGGAAAAAAGATTCAATCGATTTCAACTAATTTTCATAAGTAGAGTAGTTTCTTGATACAATGTACACCTGGTTTCTACGCACATTCTTACCTCTTCGATCTGAAGGGTTCCGGACTAATTTCTTGAAAATTTCTCAAAATCATTCACTGTTTAACAAAAGTTTCGCTACGACGTTTGGTATGAGAACAGTAATCTATTTTATTTTAAATATTCTTTCTCCCTTCGTTCTCATAGAAGTGCCAACAGAGGGCGTTTTCTACGACACTGTACTAAAAAGTGGGAAAATTAAAAAATTGTCGTAAGACGTAAAACTATTATTAGAAATTATATAAAATTAAATATTTGATAAAGGAATACTGTTATTTTACGAGAAAATTAATTTGCTAGCAGCACTGTTTATTGTGGTCATCGAGTCTTTTGAAATTGAGAGTGTTTCCTCGTTCTTTAGACATGTTTGATAAACTTATTATAGTTCCATCAATTAGTTTGTGACAGATCCTCGACATAATATTTTTCTGTTTTCCAAATTAAAATCACCATGTGGATAATCAAAATCATGTAGGGTGTACATACGTAACAAGCATGAAAATTTAAAAACACAACAAATTGAACACAATCTCTTGATTCAAATCGAAATTAAAATTCCCAATTGTTTTAACTTACAGAGTTTCGTTGATGCACATAAATTTTTTAAAATATATTGCGTACTTATGAGTAAATATGTTTTGAAAACAATCATTAATTTTGAATTTTATTTTGCGCAGTAGTATACTATGTTAGAAAAATTCTACAAAAATAGGAAAATTACAAAATTTACGGTTACGTAATTATATAAATTGAAATTCCTATTTAGAATGTGCACGACATAAGACAGTAATAACGACAACTTAACTTCACAGTAAGTTTTAAAGCAGTTGAACCAGCATTTTTCAAACGATTTGAGGTGAACCTACTAATATCGCTGTGATCTCCGTAATGTCACTGAGACCGCTCTGAGGCCATGCCGCTGCCGTCGGCATCCGTCCAAAGCGTTAGGAGAAACGTCACTTTATTATTTTAAGGGATGTGTCGGCAATATACATCAACCTGCGCATGTCATGTTTCTCCGAGAGACTCCTCCTAGACTCTAAATTAGTCGTACATGCCATGCCATGCTTTATACGACAATTCTGATTTCATACAATTCAGAAATAACGAGTGAATCAAAGGAATGTTAGATTTGAGGCATAGAAACGGTGTCTTTTTCTAGTTTTTCCCATAGTGTTGGATGTAGGAAGTAGCGATCTATTCATGTATTAAGTATTACGCCGTCAATTCGAAATTAATAGAATTTCACAAAAATTTAACATAAAATATCACAGAAGTCAAGTTTGGAAAAGTTGACGATACAATTTCAACATTTTCATAATAATTTTCGTCTGTTGAATCAGATACGTCAAATATAATTCAAATATTTAATAACTCGAAATCTCAGTTTGTTTAGCTGTACTTTGAAATTGTCATTTTAATTTATAATGAGCCCTTGAGAAGTCCGCTTTTGGGAACTTAAAGTCGAAGAAGAGCAAAACGACACGTTAGGGATAAGAAAAAATATATTAATCACGAGTGACAAACTATCAATCTTCAATGTGTATTTTGAAAATCTATCTTTCGTTTTTGAATACATTACGTTTTTGAATAATTACATGGTGGAGGTTTCTTAGTCTAAAACAAATAAGATTCAGGAAAAATAGTTTGTAATTCGCTTCTGCATGTTTTTAATATTGTTTTGTTTTCTACCCGATTTTGCGGAGATGTGAGAGAAATACGCTCGATATCTGCACTGGAATAAAAAAAATGTAACGACAATATCGGAATTTACAGATGTAGCTTCATCTCATACATCTTCACATGAAATTTTACACCTCAATCAGGACTTGTTCATCCACTTAACTGATGCCCAAAAATTAATTTCACCTCATTTCTAGGTGACCTCCAAAATTTTTCTTCTTATTTAGGTGACCGGATGGCATTTTAGCGATTTGAGCACGGCAGAACCACTCATAAGTCTCCTGCTCAAAGGCGAGCCATGTCTTCTGAAAGGCACTTCGATTGCTCGTATTTCTCTGCTTATCGTATTTTTGAGCGATTCATTTTGTCCGTCCTAGAGAATTCCCTCCCCGCCCGAAAATCGCCCTCAAAGTCTGTCCATGTCTGATGCAGAAATATAGTTCGTTTTTCAGAAGTATCAACTACCGCAAAAATTCAAAAGGAATGCGATGGAGAATGAAAATTATAGTCCAATATAGAGAAATATCAGCTACTGAGATGTTTCTTTGGGGCATTTCTCTGTGTCCAGAAATATAAGCCGAGGCTGAGGTTGAGAGGCGTGGAAATATTTCGGGGCATCTTATGGCGCCATATTTCTTAAATCCTCTACGTAGGGTGTTGATTGTGTGGTTCTAAAGTTATTGTTCTAAAGAAATGTGTAGTTATGAAATTTGCAAAGATTACTTAAAATTTCTTTTCTATTGTAAATGAGTATTAACTGGTTTGGAAGGCGTGTGAATAATTCATCCCGCAGTATATTTACACTTGACGAATGAAGAACAAGTTTCACAAATGAGTATTGAATAGCTGTCTCATCCATAATTTGGTATCAAACACAAAAGGCAGCTTGGGAGAATAAACGTAAATAAAGTGTAAAATAATGGCCCGTTGTATTTGTCATCGAGAAATTAGTAATTTGTCATGCGTTTAGTATAACGAAGTATTCATTTCGGGACAAAATTTGAAGGTTGTAATACAGAAAAATCTTTCAAATCCGAAGAGATGAAAATGAAAAGAAATAAAATTCACATTTCTAGGATTAAGAAACACATTAATTATTACATGAAATGTCAAAAATTTTGAAATAAAAAAATATTGTAAAATGAATAAACTATGTACGGATTACGGGTTGTTAATATTGTAATATTTTATATGACCTTGTAAGAAGGTTAGTGTTTTATTAAAAAAAACGTTTCGTCTGCAAATTTAAGTCTCCGACATTCACTGAAATAAGCCGTCGATGCGTTGTGAGTTAATATAAAAACATAGGTTACTTTCAAAGTCATATAAAAGATTACACTATTAAGAACTAGTGTTGCATACAGTGCTTTCAGATTATTCGGTTTATCCGAACTTTTCCGAACTCCCGATTATTTCGGATTAAATCGGTTCTACTGTTATTTGTTCTTACCTTATTTGACTCATTATTTTTTACTTCAATTCATTAAATTTCTTTTTAGAAGAATTCATTCATGAAGTGGAAATAGTTAAAGAAAGAATGTTGCACGACGTGAAATGAGTTCAATTGAATGTTATTTATAGCAACTAATCAGATTTTGTAGTGTATTCAATGCTCCTTGTAGATTAAGAGACTTATATATTAGTAATGTAAACAGAAGTGATGAATAAATAAAAATAAGATAATGTAATATAGTACACGAATTTTGGGTACCGTGCTTTAAGAAAAATAAATAAAAAATTACTGAAATAAAAGGTGTAGAAACAAGTAAACTGATAATACCTCTTTCTGGAATCACGGTATCCTATTCTTTACTCAACCCCTTTGCTTCTCTAGACATACCCACTCTGAAATCTCCACTGCTTAGGGACTCAATCGGAGAAAAATACTAGTTTCTTCGAGATGAAAATGCCGCTTTCTGTACAAAATGTTACTTTTAACTTCAGAATCTGAAGCTGTCTTCCTTGAGTCTGTATATTTGAACTTTGACTACACTATAGAATTAGATGCAAACTATTATAGTGTATAACTTGCAAAATATAAAAAGTTACGAATTTAAACTCAATCCTGTTAAAAAATATTTGCTACGTTTAGTAATCTTCGTACTGCATGGGAAGAAATTAAAAAGAAGTTTAACAATAAAGTAAAATTTTAAAATATGCTCATATTCTGAAGATGATTAATATGATGAGAACTACTCAGTGATGAGCCACATCCCAGAACGACATTGCTATGATCCCATCGCGTCGGGTCTTGTGGACGCGAGTTGGATGTTTCATTCGAAAACGTACATTTTAAACTTCACATTCAAAAATAGATTTGAGAAATTTATTGGACTTCTTATGGCATTCAAAATAATTCATTATATTACATTTTCCGCAAACTCTTTCTGAGTAGTAATTATTTTTTATTATAATCCTACCTGCAAACTTCTTTGCTTCTTTTGCTTTTCGTTGTTAGTTCGAGACCAAACCGCGAGCTCCATTCCGGGCACCGATAATAAATTTTCATTCTTCAGGTTTATCCGTTTCAGAGTAAACGTTTGCGGATTCATTTCTTTGATAATAACGGAAAGAAGATACAAAGGAGAAACAGTTCCATTTTTTAGTGTTGTATTTCAATAAACTTACTTTAAATTTTTTAACAAAATAAAAGTCATGTGACTGTGAAGTACAGTTCCGCGAAGTATTGATGATGCAATGATCAACAGAAAAATTTGTATATTGAATGCACTGCTTCCGAATATGTTCACACCTTCTTATGGCAGGTCCTTTTTGAAGTTGCTCGTGTTTCAACGTTTCAGTAAAAACGTCCGTGTGATTCGCGACCATCTTTTTCGTTCAAGAAGTAAAGAACTAACATCGTGGTAAAAATAACAAAATGTCTGAGAAGTATCTTAGGAAACCAACATGTTTTGAAACTAATTCTTCCTTTTTCCAATTTCTATAAAATTATTTAGGGGAATCAGCGTGACTCAGTGTGAATTGAAATCATTTCGACATTTGGACGTACGATGTTAAAACAGATTGGTCTGTTAATTTGGTTGATGTGTATCTCAATAATAACACTATTCGGAACAAATAACATACTCAATATATTAATTTCAATATAACTGGGGTATTCTTTTCAGGTTTCTTTATTAAAATCATAGATTAAAATAAATTCTTATGACGTACAAACCTAGTAGATTACAATAATTTTAAAGCCCAAGTAAATATTAGAGACTTGATGCCATATTTAATCCTGTAGATTTAAAATCCTCAGATAAAGTATTATTTATTTAATCGTTCACTCATTTTAAGTCTTATTTATGATAAGGTGAGGTTCAATCCATCAGAGCTGCTCTTCCACCTAACCACATGAATTGTGCGAAGTTATTGAGAAGATATGTAAAGTACTACATTTCACAAATTTCTCTCATGTTTTCTTTTAGTTTGTTATGTTTTGATGATTGTTTAAAAACTATTAACCGTAATCTTTTATAGAATTTGTGTCATATTGGGGAAATTTTTAGAGTTCCCTTGTACAAGAAGCGGCAAAACCTAAGAACCGATGCGATGGTTATGTTAGAAATAATGAACATTGGAGTAGACGTATCTGTAGAAAAATATTCTGAGTTCTAGAATAGTTTGAGATATCCTTTCTATTCCCTTTAACTGACAACGAAGGCGTGATTCAAACGACATTCGTTAAGTATCGCTCATCAACTTTATCGTTATTTTCTCGCGTCGTCATAGAAAAAAGAAGGGCGCGGTAATATCTTAGTGCGTACGTACTCCTGAAAAAATATAATATCAACCATCTTCTTGTGTAAGTATTCCTTTACTTTCAAAGGAAGCGTCTTTCTGTGTCAGTTGGAGGTCTCGTTCGGGTGGAAGCGAATGAGGAGTCTGAAGCTGAGGGGGCAATTGGGTAAAAGATATGGGTGAAGAAGTTGGAGGGGAGAGGAGAATCCTTTTCTGGCGGGAGAGGGACGATGGAACGAGGAGTCTGAAGTGGGGACGGATGTGAGGAAACGAATGGGAAATGGCAATAATGTAGAAGGAGGAGAAGGCAAACGAGTAAGAAATCGAATGATCAAGTGTGAATGAGTTGTAAGAACCAAGGAGAGAAGTGGGTGGCACGCGACGGCTCCGACGAAGACGGGATAGAATCAGAGTTGCTGGGAACGAGAGGGATGCAGTGAGAAACGGGATGGCAGAGAATGAAACGGCACTGCATGGGTAGGGTGGGGGGTTGAATCGGACTGAGGGAGCGAGGACTGAGTCTTGCGCGTCCGCATTGTTCTTGAGCGGCGTCAGCGCGGGCCGCTGCTCCTTTTCGTGCCCGCGTGGCTATGAAGCGGCCTCATCCGATAGGCTGCTTCTCAATGTATTCGAAGAAAAGAAGCGCCCCCTAATGTGGAGGAAGAATACGCGAGGTCGGCGTGGCGTGGCGGCGTGCGACGGGGTGGGCGGCGACGCGGGGAGGAGCGTCGGAGGAGAGGGGAAGGCGCCGCGATATTTGATGAGCGATGAAAAGGGAAATGGCTGGACTCCCAAGGAGGCTGGCCAGAGATGTGCGAGTTGAAAATAAACAGATAGATTCAGGAAGATTGGGAGATTCCTATGTGGAAATAAATAGGGATGATATCGAATGAACAAATTCCAAAGAGATATGTTCATTTTAAACTGCTCACAGTTTCTGCAAAAAGTGTTTACATTTAATTCGAGAGTGATGTGAATTCAAACGCTGACAGGATAAGAACCTCTTACAGATCTATTCATGGATAAAAACTGAGAAACATTAAATGTGTTTGTATGTATAATTACGAAAATTAAGGACTGGCGACGCATGGGAGAGTTTGTGATTAGGATGACAGAATGTTCGCAGTTGGAGTGAAGAGGCACAAGCAAATTTCAGTACTTCACGATATGAGAAGAAGACAGGGGAATTATAAAATCAAGCAACCCGAATAAAACCACATAAAATGTTTTAAAAGTGACAAGTCACATTCAGAAAATCGACAGGAAAGCATTTCCCTTTAAGTCGGTGGTAAAATCTTAAAGTTAAAGGACATTACAAATTTTTCACATTTATCCCTCAGAAGAAGGCAAAATGGGAAATACTCATATCTATTAATCAAGTGTACAGAGTGATTCCCCCTTGAGTTGCATTCTATGTTTACTCTTGAAACTAATGCTGGAGTTTTGAGAATTATTAGCACATTAAAAATTAAATTTTCCGTAGAAATAGATGTTAAAAACGAATTTATGGTTCAAACCCGTCCTCCGGTATACATTAAATAGCTCTCTATTAGATGTTGTGTTATCTATCCGATATGAGATATTCCAGAAAGCTTGAGGAAGGTCTTTATAAAAGAGAGGAAATAACTGTATGTTAGAAACTATCGACGCATTTCACTTTGACCCATTGTCACATAAATCCTGGAAAGACTGTTTTACGAGCATCTTCTAGACTTTTCATCACATAATAAAATTATCTCCGACGTAAAGGACGGGTTTAGGAAATCCTTTTTGAAAGAACAGTGAAACATTTTCTTTCTTAAATGATATTACCAGCTCTCTTTGAAGTGGAGATAATCTTCAAGTTACATTTCTTGGTCTATCTGAAGCATTCGATGTTATCGATCACGAAATTCTTCAATTTCAAAAACTATTTTCTTGCATGATTGTGTTGTCTTATGGCTCATATTAATTTAGTTATATGTGTACTCAACTTTGGCACGGTTGTGTAAATTGATTCTGTAGCCCCATCCTGGCCCGGGTTTTGCTCCGGTTTTCCTTCGGGTAGAGGCGGATTTTTTATACAGGTTCTCTAGTCTTGGTCTAGGGGCATGTTTATTGTAATAATAAATCGTGAATTTAGTGTTATTTCAATTCTTATGATTTTTAAACACTATACTGAGAATAATCTCTAGTTCGATAATAATTTGTACATGTAAATTTTTTGCGTTAAATTACAAACATGTTGACATTCTATTATTATTATAACTCACAGCTAACTTTTTATCTTTTCTAGGAATTCTTGCTGAAATTTTTGAATCCGCTCTACCTCAGGGCCCTTGATCGGAATTGATGGGATGGTCCCTTGATTGCTTCCGGAGAGTAAATTAGTTTATTGTCCTCCACATGGTCATACGCAGTTTGTACTGCTTTTTGACAATAAATTTATTATTATTACATTTATTATTATTATTTTGAAGACGACCTAAAATAGAATTTTCATTTCAAAAAGGCAAATTGCAAACTCAGAAAATTGTCCTATGCATTCCTAAATTCCACTGAACGTTGTAGGTCCACACAAATCCCGCTACATATATTTTGCACATATTTATTCCCATATTTCTGTTTTGATTTTTAGCCGTTTTTCAGCCATTTTACGAAGCATTCCCTAGACTTGATTTTCCACGATTTCGCGCCATTCCGCATATAACGAAGAGTTGTTTGTTTTTCGTTACATTATTTTCTAATTTATTTGTATGTACACATTACATAAGTGCTGCAACAACTTAGTTGTAAGAATTAGTTTTGTATTCAACAGTCTAACAAAAACCTGCACACGTGGTATGTGTTTTACTTCTTCGATAATCTTCAACCCTTCGTAGACAAATCTGCACTTCATAAACACGCACTACATTCATCACTTATACCACAGTAGCAACATCGAGTAATTTTACAAAAACGTAATATAACACATTCGTAATATTCGCTGGATGCAATTAATTACGTGCCGCGAAAAAGTATTGTGGGTGTGCGCGAGGTTATCAATTGCATCCCAGGCGGATGCAGCAGGAGCCTATTATGTGATGCTCACCGATGTGGTTTTACTCATTAGCAACATCGTGAGTATTTTAAAACCACGTGGAATGTCGTTGTTTGCGTTCGAAATTGTGAGGGTAATTACATGACCATTTATTAGCAATATCTGTGACTGGTGGAGTGAGCCACGCCACTTTTCAATATTAAGTCCAGGCAACAGTCAATATTCAGTTCACCTGAACAAAACTACAAAAGAAACGTGCCTCGACGTTCCCGTGAAAAACATTTCATCTCAAGTTTTATGAACTTGTTATACAAACTAAATAAATAAAGTTTATGGGCCTGGAATCAACCTAAACTACACATTATTTTTGAAAAGTTACATTAATTTTCTTTCTCTTGTAAGAATTATAACTAAACGCACAGTCATTTTTATTTGAGCTAGGGCTCTCTTGTCAAATTACGTGACTTTTCCAGACTATCAATGGAGGCAGAAAGTTGGTGGTGGCGACATTGGAAAGATCACTCATTCAAAAGTATTAAAATAGAGATTTAACGATTTAATTAGTTGTTATGAGTCTACGACCTCCATTAACACCCAAAAAAGCCAATTTCCCCCCCCCACCCGTAAGTAAAGAAGGTATTTGTGCTCATGATACGTCATTTTCCGGATCTTGAGATTATATGGGGATGATAAAAAAGGGAAAGATGACGAAAAGTCTTATTTAGGGTATGTCAGATCTACAAAAGAGAGAAATATATTTCAACTTCAAAATTGCCAATTTCACAAGTATCTTATTCATTGGATTGGGTATAGTATTATGCTTGAAGAATATTTTAGTTTATATAGCAGGGAAGAACTGAAGCTAACAACTCTTTCACTATCTGCGTTTTGTATGTTATCCTCTCTACTTTCTCATATTCGTAGTATATAGAATGTTTTATAATAGTCAAAAATTCGAAAGTGAGATTTCGATGGAAATATCCCTTTTGGCTATCCAAGATTCAGAAAAAAAATTGTTTTTGGCATAACGTCCGTCCGTCTGTACGTCTGTGCACAACGATTCTGAGTAAACGGATGAATATATTTAATTAATATTTCGTATTGACGGTAGAATTTACTTATTGTCGATGCACGTTCTCTAATTTTCTTTTACTTTAAAACAAAGGGTACTTGACATGAAGGACAAAGTACTCTTTCGAATATTTCTCAAATCGGCTATCACCATTTTGCTTAAATTTTCTGAACGTAAGATACAATTAATATGCATTACATCCGCTTTAGCGGTATTTTGCTTGAAAGTTTGGCATAGACGCAGTAAAATAATTTCTGTTTTTTTGTGGGGCTTTAGGACTCGTCAACGTCAAGGTCATTAGAGCCCTTAATTTATGTTTGCTACACTTACACATTAGTTTACTGTTTCAAGAAGCTTGAATAATATTTAGTAGTATAAATGACGTAGCAGACGTAGAATACAATTTTCGTAAACTGAAATGAAAGATATGATAATGATAAAATATATAGGAGGGAAGCAAACGCACTGCAGGTACGAAAATACATCAATTTCTGTCTACAACTAAATTACATTTTCATAACACTTTTACGATATTTTTGTCACTATGCTGCAGATGGAAAAACGTATCTGAGAAAGTATGAGCAATGGTTTTGGACCACTAGTTTTCAATTAATATTATGCGAGAAAGAGACACCGTTCACTCTCACTCAATTTCATTCAAAGGAAATAGTTTCATTTGTGCACTGAGAGAAATTGAGTGGTAAATATTCCCAAGGTTTGGGGTAAAGTAACGGCGAAAATGCAATCCGACAAAGATTTATAATTACTTCTAGATTTGTCATACTATAATATTATGTGGAAATGCTACGTTAATTATGGTATCGTATTTCTGCTTAAAATACCTAGGAGAAGAAATAATAAGCTATTGAAGCATTGAGTAAGATTTATTTACCATGGGAATTGCTAAGTAATTAAAAATCCCCGTTGGGAGTTTATATCAGTCAATACAAGATTCTATCACAAGTTTTCTACTTTAATTTTATTGCAATCATCATGAAATTTGGAGCAGATTTCAATCCTACAGACTGAGAAAGTTTAATATCAGTTTAGAATAATTTTACGTTGTCGGACAATGAGCTTCTTTAGATCGTAACTTAAGAGGAATAAACTTCCCCCTTTATTTATAAAGACATCGTGGCCAGGGAATGCGACCACACTTCGTAGTCACGGGGTCTAAGGGTGCGAACACTACTATTATAATATTTTTAAATTCGTTTTTACCAACATGGGTGGCGATTTTACAGGCTGTTTTGGGAATAATTCCTGAGATTTGATTTATTAATTTCGAAAATCAGGATCTGCAGGGATCTGCTGTAGAAGTTCTTTTGAAATACCTTATGTAGACCTATATAAGATCACACAATAAAATACATAAATATCTCATAAAATTAAAATACATTGTGGAAGTATTCATGTGACAATAACATTCGTGTGACGACATCTCATGAGACACCTCCAGATAACCTCTATACTACTTTTAATTAATAATCTCTTTTTTGCATAGGTTCTACTTATGTTTGCTATTGAAATTTAGGAAGGTTTGAGAGTATCTTTAGGATATCGGGATTTTTTCCTATAATTTTCTTTAACAGATTTACCTAAATTAAATATCTGGGAAGAAGTGGATCTTGGAAGACTGAAGTAGAATTTTATGACCAATTTACTTATATGTTCTCCAAATGGTTTAATGCGAAGTTTTAAGTGGATTAGGATGCGAACCAAAGAGACTCCTATGAAATCTGGTTGTTTTTTTCGTTTCGTCCCAATTTTGCTCAGATTCTTGATCTTGGAATGCGACATGCGTCACTGAACTCGGGCTGTCTTTCGTTGTAATGAACGTCTAGCGGAATATGAGTCGCGTGTGTAGTGGAAACGGCGCATTCGTTATGGCATTAGAAACATACTGGAAGAAGCGTGGCGAGCAGCTGAGTAACGGTGCAAGCGATGTAAGTAAAAAGGGGAACACTGGAAGCAGTTTACGGCATCTTTTATCATGTAAATAAAAATACACCTCCTCAAATTCAGACACGTAATTTATTAACAGTTCTGTATTAACACTCATTAAAGAACTATCAATAAACAATTCATCTAAATTTGTCTCAACCTGACCGCATGCTAATCCGGGGATGTTAGAGGCTCCTAGAGACCAAATGTAACTTAATCCATGTGTTTTTACTTCTATGGATTGGCAATGTTTAGGGAGAGTTTTCAAGATCCGAACTGAAGTATTCTTTAAATTGTTTATTATGTAATTTAGTGTGACAAGGGACAGGTAGAGAAATAATAAATAAAAAACCTTTTTAAAAACAAGCTTTTATTTAAGTCATGTACTGAAACGAATAAAAAAAGTTTAGGTTTATATTAAAGTAATACAATGTAAAATGCTAATACCTTCATACGTATTTCACATTAGTAGATCCTAATGAAAATAAACACTTCCACAATAGTGTTGCGGCGAGGCGGGTACTCTGCTAGTTCTTGATTTTATAGGTCAGCGATATCGCTTTACACAGTATAGCCCAGTCAAAAAAGGTTTTGACCGGGAAGAAATTGGCGTAAAGTTGAATTTTCCCCACTGATAGACCACTTCTCAAGGTCATTTTCACAAAAGTCTCTGAGAATCCCGCGGGAGTTTAACCCCCTAGCCCCCCTCAAAGTTATAAAAAGTGAACATTTACGGAAAATTCAATATCAAATAGAGTTCAATAATTTTTATTTTATTTATTAATATATAGGCTACAATATTATCTTCATATTTGCGGTAAAACGAATAGTTTTCCATCAATTATAGAAAATAAGTGAAAAAAATCGATTTTTCACATTGACATTTTTGTTTTTTCTGATATATGTAATATTATTTGGAAAAAATCTTCGTGTAAAAGTTATAGCCCAAGGCTTTTTAAATATATTTATACCAATTTGTAAGTATTTATGTGAGATACTAACGCTGGGGATAGGGATGTAAGCGAGATGTAGCATGCGTAATGACGGTCTAGTCACCACATACGCAGTCATGGTGCGTGCAGCAACTGAAAATACGTTGCATATTGTGATACAAGTTTTTCCTTTGGTGCAATTACACTTTGGACAAATTTAAGCGATTCGACCGAAGCATGCATTTCAGGTATAGGGCTATATTTTTTCTTCATTTGAAGATTAGACATAATGAAGCTTAATATAAATAATATAGTCATTATGAATCCACATCGTATATTTATCACCATCAATAACAAATAAATCAGTATAAAATGAACAAAGTGTGCAAATGAATACTGGTGGGTCACATGTCACAGACCAATTCCAGTGTTAAATAACAAATCCTTGTCACCGACGACAGGGTATGTGGACGCGCCCTTTAAACATGACAACGATATGATTTCTCTATAATTATGTTGACGCACGGACAGGGAAAAGAGAACTAATTTACACGACGCCGTAGACTTCTAGTAGTAGATGTGGATGGGAGTGTGCCATCGTTGCTGTTGGCTGCGAGGTTGACGGGCAGCGCGCCACCGCTATGGCCGGGAGCCCCACGCCCGATTCCGTCGTCACCTCTCCTGCTTCTCCCTCCTTTCCCCACAATCCTTCAAACGTGCTTCTCTTCCTACAAAATCACCCGTAACACACATGTTTGGAAAATAGCTACACTGAGTCCCGCTAACTTGCAATTAGTGTCAGTGCCATTCTAATATGTTCCTTCATTTCACAATCGTCATTCGATCCATATTCCACGTTCTATGCTGGACAAAAATTAGACATAAAATTCCGAGCTAGAAATTTTAGATTAAATTATAATTAATTTACTAGCTGAGAACTCGTATCTTGTTGAAGTTAATCTTATTTGTGTGCAATTCTTTCTTAAAACGCGATTGATATAGACCACTGTAGATTGTCCAACTGAGTCTTCAGATAAGTTTAGTTCCTCATTGACAATATGAATGCTTACAGTCAAAATAATAAATTTTAAAGACTATTTTACATCACACAGAATTCAGTCCCTATCTCTTCGGAACCTTGCGGCTGCAATCTCTGAGTTATTTATCCTTACATGCAGCTATTTGTATATAAACATGCACAGAATATTAATAATAATACTTCATGTTGTTTTCCTTGCTGTATGGCACATCTTGAGTCTGGGACGTTTACGAAAGTTTTGTTTAAATTCAAAACATGCACGAATTACTGGAGGGATTGAAAAATATCTATATGATATAAGATGTGATTTCATTTTGTTACATCAGAATTTGGAGTAAGACTTTAAAACACCAAAAAGTGCGGTTACCTTTCTATAATAATGAAACAAGCGAAAGAAAAATTATTTTGTGTCAATAAATGTTCGAAAAAAATTATACGGAACTAATTTACCTCTCATTTTTAATGAGTAAAGGGAGATTGTTTCCTTTGACATCTCAGTTGTAAAAAAAGCTAACGATATTTAAATTCCACTAAATAAATTTATTTCATTAATTGCAATTCATTATGGAATTACGATCTCCCATAAAATGTGTCCCTTGGTATGGTAATTAATACTTACCCATATTTTCATTTGTTATGAATTCGAAAAGCTCCATTCGTTGACAATTGTAGTTATCAGCTTTGATATTCAAAACGCCGTGGGTAATTTGCAGGGAGATACGTGTAGGCTGTAATATGTTGATTACAGTCTTAGAAATAGAGACCATAAAGATCTTTCTTTGACAAATAAGGTTCATGCAAGCGTCTCGTTTGATGTTCATAGATCATTATTACTTTTCTTGCCAGACTTAGGTCTTCGACATCAATTTTGGAGTACAATACACGTTATAAATATTTTATACATACAAGTGTTACTATATAATAAAAAAAAACTATATGCCAAGTAAATTACAGTCGTATATGATTGTGATAGTTCAATTTTACGGAGAATCAAAAAATGTCTGGGCAGCTTTCTTTTGATGCGTTTTCTATGCGGAAAATATTTCTCTAGTTCGAAATTTTGAGCGGAAGGAGATTTTGTAAAACTTTGAAGCTATTTGTTGAAAATAAGATTTAATGGGTTGAATAACGAGTTCTTTGAGTAATTGGGAGTTCGAAATATATTAGCTTGCTTTAACTATTTTAGGGAGTATTCTGTTCTGAAAAATTTTGATTTTATTGTTATTAGGTTTAGCAAGTACACACTACATTGGGCTTGCGTATGAAAGGATAGGTCGGATCATAGCGGTAATGTTCAAAGGTTGCGAAGGGACCACTGACTGCGTGATCCTATGAAACAACGGTTGAAGATGATGCAGTTGTGGAGGTGAAAGTCCGAGTCAAATTACGCTAAAAACTCTTGATTCGAATTCCCCGAGAGGGATGGTAGTAGATGTATTGCCATCTTTTGTATCATTCATGTTTCCCACTAACATTCCGAACGCACCACGTACGTTATATCGGTGACAGCATGAAGTTGCTATAAAATATTATCTAAATCTGCATCGGTGCATCATTCATTATTACAGTCTCCTCGTGTCAAGAGGAGGAAAAAGATACACAGGAATGAATGCGATGAAATGTTTGACGCATTTCACTTGAAACAATAAGTAGCAAATAATCACACTCACTTATTAGGAGAAAACTCGACGGAGAACATTTTAATTCACATCTTCGAGGAGGAGAGTTTGCATCGTCTACAGCCAGGAGAAAATTGTGATGAACCGGGACTCGAAACAGAGACCTCCTGCAATTGACGCGGGTGTGCTACCTCTGCCGGAACAGGCAAGTGGATGTTGTGTTCAGGCTTTGGGAGTAAAGGCGGGTGGCGCAGTGGTAGCAAAAAAATGGTAGCACATCAACGGCCTTAGCAGGAAGTCCCGGGTTCGAGTTCCAGTCCATCGCAATTTTCACATGGCTGTTGACGATACAAACAACGGAGAACATTGGAACTAATCATTTTATTCGACGTAGAGAAATTGTTACGTATGTTAATTTGCAACTACGAATCGGGAATATTTCGTGAATGGGAAGATGTTAATTTTGAAATGTAATATAACTATAACATTATGATCATACTGAACGATCTCTTAGAGATATTACAATTACTACATTAACAATTTCGTCAGACGTATCTAAACGTACTTCGCTTTATAATACATTTATTGTTAAATCGTGGAGGACAATAAACTAAATTACTTTAAATTTCCATTTAATTAATTCCTACATTGTTCTACATCCATTTAATTACTTCCAGGTTCGGCTCTAAGCCGCCATCCTGATTGGGGTTTGCTGGGTTTACTCAATCCCTTACGGTATTACACCGAGATGGTCTCTAGTTTTGCATCCCAGTGTTAAATGTAAATACGATCCTCCCAATTCACGTCTTGTATTTTAAAATGTAAATGTTGTAAATGATTAGGTGGAAGAGCAGATCTCATGGTTTGAGTCTCGCCAAAATTAAGACATTTTATTATTGTTATTATTATTATTATTATTATTATTATTATTATTATTATTATTATTATTATTATTACATTATGGATGTCCAGGTGATTTTCCATGGTGACGTTACAATAAGTCGTAGTTACCAGAGATTACCATTATGAACTAGAATCCTAAAATATATCACACTTTTAACTGCTATCATGGATTCCACGATAATGATAGAATCAGTAGAATTTTCAGAGTACTTCTTGTTTCTCTTTGCTTCTCGCCAGTTTTCGGGAAGAGTAGTCTCCTGGCGCGTTCCTGTCCTCGGAGGCGCTGCGTGTCGGGGTGATTTATCGCGAAGCAGTTGAGCTCCTCTTCGACTGGAAGTCGACGAAGCGATGCAGGGCTTCGCGCGACCGTGAAATGAAAATATTTGTGTGGGCACGCCTGGCGCTGCGCGGCGACAGTGAGGAAGGCTGGATCGCGGTGAGGGCGAAACTGGGGTTGCTGGGGGCGATTAGGATATTGCTCACCATGCTGCGGATATGTTATGTTCATGATGTATCAGAACTATGATCATTGTGTCGGAGATTTGGAAAGGAACTCACAAATGGTGAAGTTGGGTTGTCGGTATGAAACCGTACGGATCATGACACTTTTTCCATTCACAATAGCGCTGCTATGTGACTTAACTTACTAAACGATGATGCAGTCGCCATCGAGAAAGTACTTGTGGGTGTAACTATGTGAGACAATGTACATTAAATATGCCACTATTGAATTTTAGAACTTTGAAAACTTTAGAATGAGGATAATTTTGCCAGAACAGTTGTGTCACCTACAATCGAGCAAAATATTTTCCTTCTAGCAAGACATTATAACGCTATTCCATGGTTAACTCTCTTGAAAGAACTTTTCTGAAATATGTCTCAAGTTTTGAAATTGGAGGAAAAGTTCAAGTAAATATAGAAAATTACTACCCACGCAGAAATCGCCGACGTTGAACCGACTTTCGATGTATTTCGACGTCGAGATCGAGTCGTAGGACGACATCTAATAAACGACGCCGTCCCGACGTCGTATTTCCCGTATTTCGAGACAACGTCGTTATGAGACGTCGAGACGACGATAATAAACTACATTGTTTCGACATCGAGATCGAGACGAAGATCGACTTTGAGATGCCTCCGTTATACAACGTTGAGACGACTCAGTTATAAATAATAATAATAATAATAATAATTATTATTATTATAGTGCATGGGTCTCCACTCCCGCTAATTGTGACCCATTTCTCTTCGGATGGTCGGAACCGCATTCGCAATGTCGACGTTCCGTCTATCACTGCCATCAGGTAGTGGAAGTTGGAACTCTACTTGGGAGCATTTTTCGCCAAGAACATCCATCTTTTGCTTTTGCCGAGAACATCCTATCTTTTACTTGTTTACTATTTTACTTTTTACTATTCATGGTACCAATAGTAAGACAGAGCAATACAAGAGAATAAAAAATTAACTTTTATCACCATGTTGCAGTGTTTGCCTTGAAATGGAAGGAACCCTGGGGAATCACGCCGTAGTCGGACTTTGAAAAACGGAGATTGTAAAACGTTCTTATAGGAATGTGTGTAACAAGTCATAGAATATGATACAACAATGTAAGACGATGGATAATATCCATAAAAGTTGTAATGAAAATGATAATTCAACATTTTCAAGAAAGTTGTGTGCCGAAAGTTGTTTTGGCGTCGTTACCCGGCGTCGTATAAGCGTTTCTTACGACGTCGTAAGGACGCCGTTCTCCGACGTTTAATCGACGTTACATGCGTACGCGTTGGAATCGTCTTCACGACGTCGTTTTTCGACGTCGCCACGACTTTGACGACGTTGTAGCAACGTCGTTACGACTCGAAATTTCAACGTGGGTAATTCATCTAACTCCAAAAATTAATACCGAGATCAAGAAAAAGATTTTTGATCCAATTATTTCGATTACTATTAGAAAGAATAAATTAGCTAACGCGCGTATCTCCTAGAAATGGTGAACATTGTGAAATGCCATTTGTTTGTAGTAACAACCTAGAGTTTGGTACAATAGTTCCTGTATGGTGTTTTCATGTCTTTTCTTCGCAGGTTTCTTTAGTCTTGTCTTGATTCTTAAAATTAATTTAATGTAGTTTAAACTGTTAATAAAGAGTCATAATAAAGAGAAATAGGGTGAAATTATCCACCCTAACAATAGTTGTTTCTTAAAAAATTCTTCATGTACATCGCTAAAATCCACATATTCTTGACAGTGACACATAGCTGAAAAAGAAGAGTAAAGGGAGTCACAACCACGAAAAGCTGAACGGGGACCACGCCTCGTAACTCTTAAGTTATCGGTCGTAACTTGGCTGTTTCCGTTTAAAGACCTTACAAATGCTTTTGACAAATATACAGTTCGAATTAGAAAATCGAAGGTACATTTTACTTAGAGACTCACGGTACTGTTTTTCTGAGAAGAAAATTTCTCTCGTGCGTCAGTAAATATGTCATGATATTTGATAAGATAAAAACAAGTGTCACCAGCAATTATGTAAAACTTTCCGCAGAAATGTTTTATTTTAGAAATTAAATACAGAATTCAAAATCATGGCAAGGTTTTGAGACGTATCTCTCGGATTATTTATTTTGACACTACTCGTTAATTAGATTATTACAAAATAACTCCAGAATATTATTACGAATTTAGAATATTGTGCAACAGTGGCCATTCATTTCATAACTGATATCTGGAGTTCCATCTGAAGATACCTGCTAGGCTGTAGTTGAAACAATTCAACGAAATGTTGACGACAAATCTTGATATCACACATTGAGGACTTCTCATTGAAAAGGGAAAATCTATTTTTACCACGCTAACATTTCAATGATAACTTTTTCATCATTCAACACAAACTTCTCGTATATTCCGCAGAGCTACTCCATTCCTGCCTGGGTCACAGAAAAGTTTCTTTTCATGAAAACTTTACAATTTTACCTGTAGAAACACTTAATGTCGTTTTTGGATCTGATGTTATAATTATAATTCCCTTCCGTTGGGTAACTCTTCTACTTTCTGTTCAAATTTTGTCTGTATGTACACTGAAAAGATCCCCATGTCTATGTAATTTTTAATGTAACACTTGACTTAAACCCAGGGCATAAGACAAACGTTTTCTTTCGCATACCATTTTCATAACTTCGTGATACTTTATTTCCGATATAGATATAGCAAACAGTTTTCTGAAGATGAGTCAATAAATATTTTCTTTGTGCCATTGAAATTCTCCATCTTCCTTAATTATTGAGTGTAAGCAACGGTATGTTGTTATTTCAATTTTGAAAAGACAAAAGTAAATGAAAACCTTTGTTGTTCACGAATACGAGTTAGAAAATAGTTTCGAGACCCGAACGCTATCTAGAGGGCACTTCCTAGTGAGATTCACTACAGGTTGTGTGGAGTTATCCTGTATTTGCGGCAGCGAATTTTAGTTGGTGTCAGTGTTGGTAGTGACGAGACAGGATGCTCTTGCGAGCAGTCTGGAAAGAATTTATCCCGTTCCCGTTTGAAGATGCTGATTGTTCAGTCAAAGTCTCAAGTTTTCAAGTTCTTATTATAATGTTTTGGAATCGATTGGGATGACCTATCTGAATCCTATCCAATGCAGCAGGATATCAGCCGTTCCTTTTCAATACGTCTGTCGTTTCGCAGGTGGTGATTCCGTGATTTCCCCTTGCGTTTTCCCCTCGGCTTCATTCGATCGGTGATTGCAAGACCCACATAGCTTTGTTCCTCTGAAGACGCTCACTCCTTTACTCATCTTTCACGTAATGACAAACTCTTTCCCAATACTGAATACTTTTCCTTTGAAGGAGGGTAAGCGTCAGTTTACATTAGCTCTAACAAACTGTATAAATGTATTGTGACTTTATTGCCCCCTTAACTTCATACTCCTCTAAGAATTTGTCAAGCGTGTCGTTGAGGATGTGATGCGGGAAGAGGAGGTCCATCATCCTCTGTTCTCTTTCCATTCAGACTCATCAGTAGTGATCGCCTTATTGTGCTCCTGTTGACGTTGCGGCGAGTGGAGAGGCGGTGGCGGTGATGGTGACAGGGGCGCCAGAATAGAACGCGAGATATTCGGAGGTGACAAAGCGCCCCACTCCTTTCCACTCCCCGCTCAGGCGTCGAAATCCACGGCGCATAGCCGGGAAAGCGGGTCGTAGGAAACGCGTGCTTTGAAGCGATAACACGCTCTCCGAGCTGTCGAGCTCCCACCCCCAGCTCTCGTCACCCCGCGTCGCCTCGTTGCTTTCAGACACGCACTTGGAGTTAACTGCTGGTACTGGGAATACTAATCGTCATAAAACGATACCGTCTGACTGACAAAGGAGCCCACCCTTCCGTTCGAGAATTCGGTCATTTTCCAATTGCATTCCATTTGCTCTTTCATATCCGTGTTGTAAATAGTTCGATAACTAGTTTCACAAAGTGATTTAGCTATATATTCTTTTTTTTGATAATGACTCTTGAAGAGAAGTGTCATGTGTTCGATTTAGTAGCTTTTTTAGTTCACATTATAGGAGAGTGAATTTCAAATGGCAAATTGTGGAACCTGCTTTCCGATTGGCCAGCACAATATCCTCTCTCACCCGCACGCTTCTGTAATATTCTTACCCGTGCACCATGCTGATATTCCATTTTGTATTTTTCTTTCTTGTTCTTTTTTAAGAAATGTTCCGTCCGACATGTTCTCACATTTTTAGAAAGCTGCAAGAGCAGTTCTTAGACGGATTATAAGAAACAACCGATATGCATACTTCCTCAAAAACGTAACATCTTGTTATTTTTGCTTATATGCGAACGATTATGAATTTTGTTTTTATATGGCTCATCTCTCACCAAGAGGTGATTGGCGGTCAGAACATCAAGAGAATCATAGCAAAGTCTTTGTGAATAATATCAAATTTATTTTTGATAGTGGTGTATCAACAAGGTTTAATGGTGTTTGAATTTCAGCTACGTCTTTCAAAAAATTTGTTTGAGATCCATTATAAATATTTAAATGTATGTGTAGTTTACTTGTGTTTGTAAACCGATCAATAAATCTGTTCTGATTATTACAAGAAGTTAAATCAATACTATTCTGAGCGCTTACTATTATAATCTATTGCAAGTTTCATTTTTTAAATATTATGTAGACATTGTAACATGCAGCTCACTTTTTTTTTGTTTTTTAGGGTGGAACATGGCACGATTTTCCCGAGTGCAGAAATGTTATATCCGCCAATACCTTCGGAATCACTATGATCGGAAATCATGGGATCGTCCCTTCCTTGCATCCGAAGAGGAAATTTTTTAAGTGTTTTCTACAAGTTTTACCATCTGGTATCGATCAAATAAATCTGAAAAGCAATAAAAATCGATAATGCAATTAATTTTATGGACGGTGCTGGGGAAAATAAATGCGACAGGTATTGGGCAACATACAAACATAAATGTATTAATAATTTAGTCATATTGTCCAATAATGATGCCACTATCGCTATTTATACTTCATTTAACTACAAATAAAGCGAATATGAATTGACGGAAATCAACTCACTGCAGAAAGAAATACTACGACTGAAAGTTTAGCAAATGCGGATTGAAAGTAAATAAATAAATTTCTCCTCACAGCAGTTCTCAAGTAATTGAACACCAGCGCGAGTAATACAGAGGGTTTTCGCTTTGTCATTGTATCTAAATAGTAGACGTATAAAGAATCTATCCTCTTGCAGCGTTTCCAAAAATACTTATGGAGATCGATAGTAGGAAATGGCCGATAGAGGCAGACGTTCCCGTACGTAATAATTCATTTACAATTTAATAACATGTTGATATCGGTCTTCCACAAATCAACATTAGTATAGAATGGAGACAGCACTAACCGGAGATATGAGCTTATCTCTGGAGTATATTAACTACAAACACAAATTACTCGCAATCAAAACAGAATACTATAATTAAGAAAATTAAATGGAAAGATAATTTGCACTGTGAAATTATAGTGGTTAATTGGTTAGTTATGTTATTGGTATTGATGAATCAATCTTTCACTATTTTAGAATATATTCTGAAATTATTCTTATTTTTGGATTTGTCTGGTGATGGGTGAAAAATAAAATGAAATTCAACGACTTACTTCAAACTGTAGACGACTGGAGATGGATCTTAGTCCCTCTTTCAAAATATTTTGGATGTCATTTACGAATCGAATTGTTTCATTTGTGAAAACAATTATTACTAACGACGATGAAGTATTTTTCCTTGTTCCTCAAATTATGAAATTAATATATCATTTTATTGAGTGAAATGTATAAAAATGAAAGGACGTCAAATACTATAGTCATTCTTAAAATATCTTTCTCAAAATTTCAGTCTCTTCACCTCTCAAAAAATACACCTCTGATCTTGACTCACTTATGCATTAAATAAATATTTCCAGGCGTGCACTCGAATTAATAGTCAATATTCACACGATCGGGATTGCTTTTCTCAGCATGCTCGTTACGAAAACGGTAATGTATAGTGCAACCCTGACGTTAGAAAAGTATCCTCCCTTCCGATCTTGACCTTATACACCTCTTCTGATTTCGTCTGAACAATACTGAAATATTTTGGCCCTCTTTCCGGGCAATGCGACCACCGTGCGTCGGCGGCGTACGTCGCCATCCATCCCTAAAGCAGAGAAGGTATTTTTAGACGGCATGGATTGAATCATAACGCTCTGGTGATGGGAGAGAACGGGGTGTATGAGCCGGACACGGAGAGTGCGGTGGAACGTGGTGTGTTGATGAGAAGGTGGAGGGGAAAGGGGAGAAGAAAACGGAGAAGGGACGTTCGTGAAAGGTTTCTATAAGCTGCGTAGGGCTCGTGTCCCAAAGAGGATTTGGTGTCTCCAGTCAACCATCTCAACGGAACTCTTCGTCAACTTGGATTTTTACCTGTGACGTTTTGTCAAAGTATTCGTGTGATTCAGAGCCGTGGTCTATTCAGAAAATCATTCAAATTCACTATGTTACAGTGAAAATCAATTGATAAAGTGAGTGTCATTTTTGTTATTATGTCAACTACCACATATAAATAGCAAATGAATATTCACGGAAGTGTAAGAGAAAATGGAGTGAATATTTATATTTTACCAACTATAGTGTTGCAGGAGCCAAGTAGTATCAAGAACTGATGTAAAAGAATTTGATATTTACTGAAGCATACCTTCCAGAAATAGATTTTGCAACAGAGAAGTAAAGGAAATAAACAAAAATTGATGGCACAACTATCTAAATGTATAAACCACGGGAGTTAGAGAAGTTAATAATAATGAGGCGTTTCTGCGAGAGAGAAATATTCAGCCTTTCAAACAAAAAGAAATATTTTCTCCCGGAAATTGCACTGGTGGGTTTCGTCTTTTATGATCAGACGAATAAGGACAACACAGACTAAGTCTTCGTCTTCAGAACAGCGCAGAGTAAAGCGTTGGATAAAGTTATTGGCTCTTGTCTCCGGAAGCGCATTTCATGGGTGGATTAATACGGGGTTGTTTAGAGGGAAGAGTCGGGATAATTTGTGCTCCGCGAAAAGTATTTACGCAAGCGAATTTGCCGCGAAATTTCCTCAAGTTAATAATAATTATGATTACAAGGAAAGAAGAGACGCAGTTTATTTTAGAAGCGAAATTTCTTTCATCAGTTAAAAAGGCTTTTTTGTTTGTTTTCGTTGCGATAAAACCAACATTTAAAAAATTAAAAAATTAAGTTCCGGATAGAATACAGATTATGGAGAAGGAAAAGTCAATGAACATCAACTTAAAACCACCATGGCATACATAATAACTTATTAGAAATATGTATTATTACTCTACCTAATGTGCTTTGTAGAAATATGCGATAGGTGGAATACCTTCACATTCCAAAGAGTTTTATTTTTGACTAAAACAATTACGTTAATACTTTTTAGTTGCGGAGATGTCACATGCACGGTTATTTTTAACCCCGAAGTAAGTATAAGAATTTATTATGTGTGTGTGTTCCTCAGGATGCGAGTATAAAATAAATCCCAGAACGGTTGATATTGAAATACGATTTCCTCTAGAAGTAGCTTTTAAAACACTTTCAAGATATCCTTAGAATACACATCACTTAAAAGTTTATACAACAATTCAATATTTCGGGTACGTCAAATGAATCTTGCCAATTTTTATGCTAAGAACCTTGAGCTATTATATAAATCGGGGAAACAGTCGCCGTGGCGCCTACAGAATGTTTCTCTGATCAGCTGATGTTTAAAGCTGATAGAGTACCTTCGTTGATATATAATGAGTAGTTTATTCATAATAAATTTTCCCGCTAAAAATTATTAATTTTTTTGAATTCAGAGAAATGTAAATCATGTGAACTTCAGTGTTTGGAAGGTAAGGAACTCAAAACGAATTGTTTCCGTTAATTATTTAATTACGTTCAATGTGTCGCCTGAGGAGGAATTTGATCCTGAACACTACCGGAAGCGAAGTCCAGCCCGGCATCATGTCAAAGTAAAACACAAAAAAGAATTATTATTCAGGAATAAACAAACTAAAATTCTTATAAATTCATCTTCCAACGCAAAAAAATACATCAAACCGTTAATTCATCCATATCCATCACTAAAAATTTGTAATGCCAGACTTATAATTGTTAAATGTAACTAGTCATACGGGAAAAAAATTACACCATAATGTAAATTTTATTGAAGGATAACTGCATTACATATATTCAATTGGTTTATGGTTTATATTAAAAACAAAATATAAATAGCATAGAAGTTCTGAATAAGAGAAAATGCAAATAAATTTATTAATAAAGAATTACTAACAGTCAAGATTAAAATAAAATATGAAGCAGTAAAAATAAATGAACGACCCATATTTCCCAAACCACACCCCCATATGGTAGAACTTTCATATTTCGTGCAAACACAGATTCTGAAACACACAAACAATATTGCTTCTTTCAGCGACAAAACAAGAATTCACTAAAACCATTCAAGCTTGTTTTAACACAATACCTTCAGTTCTCTGTAAAAAAGAACGATACTATCCGTGAGTCTAAAAAATATTTGGTTCTTCCCAAATGCAACAAAGTCACAGGAACTTTAACAATGATAAAAAGAGTGACTTCAGGAATCCTCGGGATAAATTATTTCAAACAAACACTTTTTCTTGTATTTGAAGCAACTTTTCAAAAAAAAAAAAAAAAAAAGGAAAGAAATTATTCTTTTCTTAATATTGTTTCCATCGCTCGCATTAATGGTCTATAGGGATCTGCCTCTCTATCCTTTCTCTGTTGACTTAGTGCGTAGGAGATGCCGTCGACTAATAGAAATTAAGTCAAAAAGGATGTTGGCTACCATTTCGAGGAAATGTTCCCCCGAAATAGATAAAGAATTCTGCGAAAAACATGACCGAGAGTGAATTTTTGAATACGTTGGAATATCTTAGTTATCTCGTGAGTAATTGTTTGTTACCATTACATATCCAGCAAATGTGAAAATAGATAAGCTTTCTTCGACACAATTGCATTTATTAGTTTGGTCTCTCTCGTCCCTTTTTTACATGAATCGAGTGGTGAAATTTTACACTTTTAACTACCGCTGTTGACAAAGTTTCTTTATCGAGTATGATGGTTTATGACAAGACTCGTTTACCAATTAAAGTAACGCAATTTTTGGGTCGATTTTCCTTTTATATTCGAGGTGCTAAAATCAACTAATCGACTTTCCGGGTATGCCGTGTGTTTCATTACTCTCTTTATTGCTATCATAAACTATACGACCTTCGAGGTGAAGACACCGGTTTTAGGAAATCTCTCGTTACATAAACAAATCTCATTATCGTAAAAGTGAATTGTGTTGAAGTTAATACCACCACCAAAGCAGGATACAAAGGCGAATTAAAAATACAAATTGTGAGCTGCAATACTGGAAATAAAATTTATATTCAGAAGTTCATTTCCATGCTTTTATAATAAATTTTCAGTTTATTGCGCTTAGGATTTTTTTCGGGAGATTGGGGAATATTAGAATTCGTTTCGTCCTGTATGTATTGTATTAATAAGACGATAAAGTGAAAATAAGTGAAATAGCCATTCCTTCACGTGGTGCCAAACTAAAGAATATTTTTAATACTAGCAAATTTCATGCATACTATAGATTTAAATGACATATTAAATCCTCAAATTATCCTAAAAACCTTGCGATACTCTATTAGCTCCTTCGAAGAATCACAAATCACCATTTTTCTTTTTGTAATATTGAAAAGTTTACTGATTATGCGAAAATAAAAGCACACATAGTTTTATTGCTCGTTATCATGCCAAGGAAGTCACGAAGCTTCCTTTTTTGACGTCTCAGACTACCTTAGTTCGGCAAATTTTTAACTGCACAGGAGATGGTCTCTTGAAATGATTCACCTGTTTATTCGAAAATTGCCGCTTCTCTTTGTGTTCTTTGATTGAAATCTACGATACCGGGGAACATTTTTTTCATTATTTACAAGATAAATTGTGTTTAATTATCTCCCGAGAAACGTTTGAGAAGTTTCTCCCTCAATTAAATACCTTGTACGAAGATTGATAAGACTGATTTTTCATTGACAAAAATCTCATTATAATATCGTCTGTAAATTTACGCAATCTTCAAAATCTCTATTTGAATACACCGCTCGAGATACCCAGTGAATAATATAATATTAATTGATCTACTCACAGGTAAATAATTATAAAGAAAATGTAAGTATGAAATTGATGAACAAATCCCGTTTAAAGTGTAAACCAAAGTAAGAGTTCAAGACGCAAAACAAAATTCGAACTAAGCAATATTATTGAATGTTAGTTGCTTCCTTATAGCGTATGAATTGATTTTAACAGATACTAGGAAAAATGATGCATGCATTTGTTGAATTAATTAAAACTCATTACACGTAGAATATGGAAATATTTTTCGAAAGTTTCATTTTTTACTAAACAGTGGAAGATTAATTTCCAACCAAATGAAATATTATCTTAAACGCAGCATTCTGCTAATGTTGGTTATTTACGACTGAGCGAGAACAGAAGACAGAAAAACAGTCGACTAAAAACATTTCACCAGAAATACACTTGATGCGGCTCTAACTTGTCAACCCATCACCCTAAACTACACCGCGGCAATCATTAAACAAACACATAGGAGCTGCCGCGGACGTTACAACCGGCGAGCCACCGGGCGTCCCGTCGGTGCAACATTGCCTAACAGCTCGGAGGACGTATTATGTCAACAAGCCATTCGTAGAAATTACACAACTTATGAGGGGGGCTGATGGACCAACTGGAGGTTACCTTCCTGTCTTCCGCTGCAGCATCCGAGGCCCAAACATCCCTTCATTCTGTCGCGATATGCTGAAGCATCTCCGCAATATTCGTGGCAGTCTGCTCCGAGGGTGAAGCGAGACGAGTGGGTGACGAAGAGATCGGAGTGGGATGTTGGGAAGGAGGGGAAAGGAGGGGGGAAGGAGGAGGGTGTGCGACAGGAATCCTCAGTGTGCGCTCGCCTCAGTTTGATAAACACCGGCTTACAGCGTCGCGCAGATCAAAGAATAAAGGAATCGTTTCAGCAGTTATTGCAAATATATGAAAGCGGGGTTTCTTTGTTGTTTTTTCTTTTTTCTCTTTTTTGTCGCTGCCGGCACGAGTTTGCTTTTGCGTCGACGCAGGCCGCGCGTTGTGGATGCCGCGCTGCATAGTCCTCCCCCACATTTTTCTTTGCAATTTCCCGCTCAATTTCTTTACAATCACGTATTCCAGATTTCCCTTTGCGCTCGATTATACTCATGTACGATTAAAAAGATAAATAAGCGATAAAAAAGATAAATAATCAGGAATTAATTGAAAATTTCATCGTCCAAGTTCTTCCACGGGATTACAGATACTGACAACGAATCGCCTAGTAACACTTCGGATCCCCTTCATGATTTTTGAACGACGACACTCTTATTTCGTATCTACTGACTAACTTCTTTTAACTTACTAGAGTTGCATTTCATTCAGAGATGGGATAAAGGATTCTAATGACCTTGCCGTTGACGAGCCGTAAAGCCCCACAAAAGAAAAGAAAAAAAAGGGGGGATTTTGTTAACTTTTCTGTCAAAGAAGAAATTGCAATATGAATATGTCCACGTGGAGGAAAATAAACTAAGATACTCTCTAGAAGCAAGCAAGGGACCTTCCCGCCTATGGTGCAGTGGTGGATTTAACATTCATAAAATAAGTTATTTAAAAAAATGTAATCTCATCCGTTTATTACTCCAAAATATATCATAGCTACTAAATGCAGAAATACGAGATTAATAATAACAAAAGTATTCCCGC
The DNA here is from genome assembly GCA_002313205.1 of Laupala kohalensis. Taxonomy (NCBI): domain Eukaryota; kingdom Metazoa; phylum Arthropoda; class Insecta; order Orthoptera; family Trigonidiidae; genus Laupala; species Laupala kohalensis. Next base: position 452,187 of record NNCF01129731.1, read on the forward strand.
CTATGAGAAAATCCGCTCTACCGAAGGAAAACCGAAGACAAGCCCGGGTCACGATGGGGCTACAGAGATAATGTACACAACCGTGCAAACAGTTAGAAATAATCTACTATGAATAAAACGGATCAAAAACAGCACGCAAAAAAGTAATTTAATCAGTAAAGTTGTGTACGTGAACTAGACTGTTTCTTCTAAAGCAGGAGTGGGATTTTAATAATTCTGTATTTAAAAACAATCGCTTCGTTAATGTAAATACAAGTGAGAGGTAAAATATTTAATTCCCCAAATAAAGGTTTACATGAATTTTGGGGGTGAGATTTACGTATTAACCGAACTATCCTCTTTTGGTGCCCCCCCCCCAAAAAAAAACGTATCGTAAATAGGAATAAACATCGCAAAATACACACAGCAAGAAACGTCTTGGCTTACAACATTGACTAGAAATCAGTTAGTAGAGCACAATGTACTTAGTTTGAAATTGAGACTATGAATGTAACAATTCCATTAGAGGATGTCTTGAATATGGAGACCTAAAAATTTGGTTATCTCAACAGTTTTTATTCGGGTTCCGTATATTGAAAGCGAAGCATGAAGAGATTTCCCCACACTATTGCGAAATGGCATGGATACTGTTTTATCAGTATTGACAATGAGACGATTTGAATGAAACCAAGATGAGAGATTACACAGAAAGTTTTGACCATTGTCATGTTTACGTAGTAAATTAGTGTCATCACCAAACAGCACCATTTTTAAATCAGGTGTGGTGGATAACATATCGTTTAATAATCGTCGTACAATAAATAGATAGGGCCTAAAATTGAACCTTGAGGAACCCCGCAAGTAAGTAGCTTTGTTTCTGAAAGGTTCTCAAATATGTTATTTTCGACATGTGAAGTTTCGACTTGCTGACGCCTATTTTTAAGTAGGAAGTTATCCATTGATGTGCTGCCAATCCACAATACCGTAAGAATGCAGTTTCGAGAGAAGAATTTCGTGATCGATTACATCGAATGCTTTCGATAAATCAATTACATCATTTGAAATATAAAATATAGCGCTGTTAATTGAAAGGGGTTTCCTGAAATACTGCTGATCGTTTGAGATAACGTTATTATGCGATGAGAAGTCTAAAAGATGCTTAGAGAAAAGTTTTTCCAGTATGTTTGAGAAAGTAGACTACAGGAACATAGCTCGATATTTTTCAACATCGCGTTTATTTCCTTTTTATTGGTAATGCTTTCACTTAAGCTGTCTTAAACATGTCTGGAAACACACCTTATGACAAAGAGCTATTGAAAATATGAGTGGTTTCAATAAAACGAGAGAGGAAGATCTACTTTAAATTCAGGCATGTCTTCTATCCCTGATGAAAATAATCCAAATATGACTTATATTAGCGATGAGATCATAGTTTTCGGGGCCGCTGAAATTAGTAGTGACACTTTCTAAGCCCCCAAAGTCCAAAATCAGCCCATATACACCCTTTGCACCCCAAGGGTAGGGAATGCTACGAACAAATTTTCGAAAATGATAGATATCAGTGGCGAATTCACAGTTTTCAACATTGCTGAGTTGGTTGTAACATCCTGTAATCGTGTAAGGCTATTTTCATGTAAGGATAATAAGACACTCCTAGCACATCCTGGGTAAGGGATGTGAATGGGTTGACATGTAAAATTACTCGAAAGTTACCAATATAAGTGAAGGGACCAAAGGTTTAGGGGTCGCTGAGATTATTACTGACATTTCCGATGCTGCTTAAATCCACGATCAGCCCTATAAAACTTAGTACCTCAGGGAAGGGTATGACGTATAAATATTATCGAAAATGATACAAGTGACGAGTTCGGAGTTTTCGGTGTCGCTGAGATGTGTCGCAGTATTACCCCTATGAGAAAGAATAAAGCTGGAGACATATTACAGAATTCATACGAGCAAAGCTGCGGGTACTCAGCTGTAACTGCATATGTATCACTCACAAGTTACATACGTATGAATTTAAAAAATTAAATTCACAAATTCCGTTCTTAACTATAAAGCATTTAGTATCTTAATACTGTGGTGATTCATTTCTAGTGAACAATATAAGAAAAATCATAACATTATTGTGTTGAAATAAGTAAATATATATTTTAATATGAAACCGGGCATCTTAAGACTGTATCAAAGATCAGATTAGATTATTATGATAAAGTGATCTTAAAAGAGACTTAATAGATGGTGCGTGGTACTAGCCATTTTAAAAATATATCACTATACATAAAACCCCATGCTATAGGCAAGTTGTACAATTAATGGTCGAATTCTCAAGAAACAAATATTTTTCCAAAACTACATGTGTTTTAACTAAGTGTAGGAAGAAAAGGACATTGCGATTGGTTTGCCAATTTTTTTATTTCTTTGCACGCCTATTCGTTCGCATATGGTGTATATATTTGAAACGAATTCTGGAAAATACATTGAAAAAATTTTATAAGAAAATTTATGGGTCTTCTGATATTATTATTATTTAGATCTCTTTCCCATCATTTTCTTAAGCGCGACATCTATTGTAATTCACCTGAAAGTACTGCATTGCAGTTGGATGGTCTTGCAACATTTTATGAAGTTTGCACCATTGCGTTAGATTTCCTTGAAGATTAGTTTGACTCAAAGTGTCAACTCCATCCAAAGATAATTCTCACCGAGCAAAAATTCTCGGAAGAAAACCTTGGCGCCGCCATGCCAAGGCGAGCGAAACTAACTGCTCTCCATATCATCAGCGAGATCCAGATAATGCGCATTTACTCACAGCAGCGTGTTCTCTCCCCGACGTCCGTGGCATCGGCGCGCGTGACGAGGCGTGTCGCCGGCGCAGGCGCGAGCGACATGCTGCTCGAAAGGCGGAACAAAAATGGGCGATATATCAAAGCGTAACAAGTCGCTTAAGACGCCGGCAGATGTTGCCGCTCTTGGCAGGCGTGGTCGCCACCGAGACCCCGAAATGGATGCTCGACGCTCCGAGATGCACAAATTGGAAGGATTTCAATTTTTTGCTCCCTTCGTCTTGTGTCACTGTTAACTTACAGCATTTTCGTTGTTTATTTGACTAATTGGAACGCTGTAGAGTATGTCTGGGATAGTTACAAGTTGGGAGAGTCGTTCCCCCATCCTCTCAGAAAAAAGGAACATTTCCGCTGAATTTTCATACGAGATATACTAAGTTACCAGATGTAACTATCAAGAGTCGTTAAACCATTGCCTTAGAAAATAGTTATTTATAATTTTTGTAAGAGAGTTTTCTTTAATTCAAATTTTATGTGCCAACAAATAGTCAAAAATAGTGTAGACAATTTTTTATGCTCCTAAATACATTTATTGTTGAAAATAATTTACAACAAATAAGATTTCTTTAACATAGGAAAAAATGTTGCAAGCGTTAAATAAACAAACACAATATATGGAACACGATAAAAATTTAGATAATTAGATCAGATGAAAGAGAAGTACGTTTTGAAAAATCATGAAGCTTCCCTTCATACGAAAGCAGTTGAATTTCAACTTTCAAAGTTGGTTAATTCGTACCTCCATTAATTTGTTTACATGTTTTAAAAGGCATACATGCGTTCGCACGTTTAGTTACTTCATTAGGAAATACCTCCAACATTTAAAATATTTATTTATGAACATTTAAGACAACGTGGAAGTTTCAGTTTTTAAACTGATGGTTCCACTTTCTCTCTAATCTTCCCTTCTTTTGTGGACGCGACTTTACAATTCAGGATTCCGTCAGTTTATACGTGGATGCACCTGAACACGACACACTTGTGGTACAGTTGCTGGGGATATCGTTAGTTACATAGCTTTTGTTGGTTTCATACTCATGTTTGAGGCCGCGAATCATAATATTGTAAACCATCCCAACGTTGAAGATCGTTTTCACAGCCCAAATATTTTCGCACGAAAAAGCATCATTTGAATTGCCGTAAATTTATGGAACCAGCCACGGTGAGTTTCGTGCAAAAAGCGAAGCGATGTTGAAAGGGTGGTGAATCGGCATTGACAGAGATGAGAGAAAAGCAAAAAAAATCGAGACTAAAAAAGACATTACTGAACGGATTGGTTGAAACATGCGCTGTAAGAACATAGGGTTTTCGATAGACAAAAACACAAGGCAAAGGGAATAGAAAACAGAGAATGTACCGAAAAATCTGGAGAGTAAAAGAATGAAAAACCTGCTCACTTAAGTGAACAATATTGTTACAAGTTCGAAAAAAGACGAAGAACACACATGGAAAGGGGAAAAAATAGTCCAATTGAGGACAGATAGCGTAATATAAAAATTATATGTGATAAAAATTATATTGGAATATAATTGATTTTATTAATAAAGACTTTGTTTGTTTAATCCACCCTTTTTCCCACTTCATGTGGGGTCGGCTAATGGGTATGAATATATGATGCTTCATTTGGTTTTGGCTGGGAAAACTAGGGTGCCGGATACCCTTCCTGCCGCACCTCCCCTGAAGCGGTGATTATGAATGACATAGGGATGATTGATTATGAGTAAATGTTGTGGTGGAATGATAGGCAGGGGAAACGGGAGAACCCGAGAAAACCTGCTGGGAACATCGCTCCGTCCACCACTTCGGATTCCACTGGGATCGGACCGGGTTTGAACCGGGGTGTCCAGAGGAAGAATGCGAGCACGTTAGGCACTACGTCACGGGTCACCATTATTAAAGACTTTATAACGGAAATATAATGGAGTCAAAGGGCTACAGAAATTTCATCTAAACAATACACAAATAGGCTACATTGCGTGTGGAACAATCTGACAAGCAATATTCCATTTTTAAGTATTAACATTAAAGAACACCGAGGCTTATCAGCAAATACACTAGAGTAGTGAACTCTTTGCATCTTTGGGATTTATATTTTGTCCACCAAAATTCACAATAAACAGTGTTATAAATCTACTATGTTACCTAATCTTTTTATGCATTTTAAGATTTGAGAGGTTAAAAAATTATACTTCCAGTCTCAAATCAAACATATTATGTTGGAGGAACACAATCGTAGCTAGAAATAAAGCTGAGAAAGGGCAGAAAATCTCAGCTCAAAATATGATACAGTGACAGTGTAGACTAGGTGAAACAATAAAGTATTCAGAAAAATTGTTTAAATTTTCGGAATATTCTATTTAAATTAATAGAAACTATTTTAATGAAAGAAATCTATTAAGAGTTTATCCTCTGTATTTCGTACTCCTAAACAATAACACTATTTAAATAGAAAGATAAATGTTCATGGTAATAAGGAAATTAATGAAAGTACCAGATAAGAATTATAAAGAAATATAGCATTTCTTTTCAAGTACCTAATTAGTGGAGAAAAATCACAGCACATACTTTCTGATATATGTTTCTCAATCTTCACTATAAAGTTTATTTTAATACAGAAGTAATAGCCTTGTATACATTAAAAATACAGAAGTGAATGGAAATCGTAAAACATGTATAAGGTAGATGCAATTTCATTTAAAGTATCCGTCTATTTGACCGTTCTCGTATCTTCAGTTGGGGGTTCCCAAAATGGTATTCCCTTTATACCTAGTGCATTTACATTGAAAAATGATTATCAACACTCTTAAAAGCGTAACCTTAAGCGTTTGTGCAACAGAGAAATTAGATTATTGAGTCTATTTCACGTTTTCAAGCAAAATACAACTTATTCAGTTGCAATATGTAATTTAACTTCCTTTACACAAAAGCAGAAAGAAAATTATAACATATTTTTTGAGAAATTTTCAAATATGTAGTTTAATTTTCATACCGGTGCTCTTAAGATTGAAGCGGTAAAATTCTAGACCACTGACAAGACACTTGACACTTGACAAGAAGGTATAACTCGAAATAGGACCTGGCCAGAATCATTGTCAACTGCTTTTTCGAATGAGAGATACCCAAAACGGTTCTTTCCATGAATAGCTCGCGATCGAAAATTTCCACGATTACGATGCTTTCTGCTACGAATATGAGAAAGTAAAAGTATTGTGTATTTAGTTTTCCCTACTAGTTCTAAGACATTTCACATCCCAATCAACACCCTACGGTTTCTCCTTTTTTGTATCGGTCCTCTCAAAGTGGAATACCACTCTCCCTTGAGTCTACGGAGTAATCCCGCCCATACTATCGTCATTTATCTAACGAATCTGGTATCTTAAGTTAATATACGAGGTTGTTTTAGAATGAAAACGTATTGAAGAATGGACAACTCAAGAAATGTCAATGGTATTGCCCACGATTTTACCTTTGTGTCCAAACAAACCTGTTTCTATTGAAATACTTTTATAATGATAATTCTTCTAGCAAGGGCTCCTATCAAAATGCTTCCTGGATGCACTGATTCAAGCATAAAATTAAATAATTTCACTTCTCATTAAAAATAACGCACTTAATTTTCAACGTCAGGTGGTTTAATTGTTGGAACTACCTCCAGAAATAATATTTGGGAAAACCCAAGAGCTTTTGCGCATTCAAATTACATTTTTCGTTCCTGGTCTTGTAAAAGGATGAGGAGAAGGTAAGCGGCAGAAGGTGGAAATGTGGAATGGGGAAGGAAGGAAAATTCTGAAGCGGTGTTGCAAAAGCTGAATCAAAAATTTCTTGCGCAGTGCAGCGTTAGAGAAGAGAAAATAAGAATACCTTTTTTTGTTTACACGTAGTGACTTGCTCTCCTCCCAGTGGGTCAGACTACTTTCTTCGATACATGCAAAATTATAGGAAAATATTCTGCTCATCGGAGTTTTATTCAACTCTGAATAAATCTTCCATTATTCATTTTGACAAATAGAAACGAAAAGTTGCAAACATGTTAATTTATTACGCAGAACATTAGATTGACTTACGCAAAGGATGAAACTGTATAATTACCTACGTTTTTTGTAGGGAAAAAAATCTTCTTAATATGGTCTTAATATTTTATATTTCTCCTATATTATTCTTCATTAAAAAAGAGTCGTGCAGTTACCATATATGAATTTCCGTCCACAAAATTTTGAGGCATTATAAACGACCGTATTCCTTTTACTTATCGAAAAAAATCGTACATCGAAAATGATATTTGAGCTTGAAAAGAGATCGAACAAATCCTTTTTGAAAAAATATCATCCGTCGTCAGATTTTGTCAAATTTTACAAAGAATGGCTTCTTTAAGAAATGAAGTAAGTAAGCAGTCATTACATTGTATCTATGATGTAATGACAGCAAAAATGTACAAATTTTGTAAATTCATTTAGAACTAGCATTTTTACAAACTCGTTAGGTAAACTATTGCATAAGAAAATAACACACATGAGAGCATATTGGTCGAAACATCTCTCACACATACTGACTTTTAATTGAAAGTCATCGAGGAGTAAATTTACTTTAAAGGAATATTTTCTCTACAACAAATGAAGAAACTGGGTCTTCACTCTCAATGCGCTGCTGAATGGAAGAGGGCGAATCGGATCCTTCTCTGGGTCGGACGCACTGAAGTGTTCCCTGCAATCCGACATATTTCCTTCCCAACATCCTTTTCTCCGAAATTTGATAACGTGCAAGATCTTCGAGGATACTCAAAACAAAAAATATAACTTCAAAATAACAGCGCCGCGTTTTTTGGGCCTCGAGGCACGGAGACATCACGCTCCAGTCATTTTGTTTCCAGAATGACTCTGGTGTTCATTTTCTGGCTGAGAAGACTTTGGTAAAACTCCTTTATGGTGAGCTATGCTGTCTTCGACATTACTGAAGCTTGCCAACTCCACTATCAACAATTTTCAAATGAAGGCAGGGCAAGTCAAGGAACAAAATAATGTCCCCGAAGAAGCGAGTCAAACCACCTCCAATTTACATTCCTAGAGTAGAAAATGTCCAAAAGAAATAGAGTAATAGTGGAATATTAGTGTTAAGGTCACGTTAGTAAAACATGCTTGCAAACGATTGATATAACTTATTATTGATAATTATAGAAGTATCGTAAGAATTCTGAATGCATGATATTTCATGGAGTATTTAGGGTAAGAAAGAGATTTTAGAGTTGTAATATGAACGCGCATTGCCCACAATAACAAACTGTATAAGGATTGTGATGTTAGAATTGAATCAATGAACATTCCAAAGGAAGGTCCCAGATGCCACTTAAGTGGTTGCTGCTCAGTATGCGAATGGGTCGAAAGAAGGACGCGATTGGCAGAGAACCCCATCTTTCATGAGACACAATTCTCTTTGTATTGTTTCCACGTGCGTTTCCTCCTTGATGTCTTTTGTTTCTCTCACCGTGGAGCGGGCTTTACAAGCACCGATATTATTGCCTGTATTATTGACGTGCTTCGCCTATAGCCAGTTTTTCCCCAGTCACAAGTGCGAGTAGTGTTATTTCGCAAGAAGTATCTCCACAATTAAAACTCATTTTACGACAAGAGGGTTTTTTCACAAAGATTTCTTTTATCCATTGTCACTTTAAAAACATCAACCATAATTGATGCTCGTTCCAAAGAAAAAACTCTCTTTCTAAGAGTAAAGACAAATGAGCACGGGAAGTGAGAGGACTGTTTATATTAGTAAAAATTATCAAAGTTTCGGGATATTTATTAGCCACATTTATCAATACGTACAAAAGTTTAATGTCTACAATTAATTAATAATTAATAATTAGTTATTAAGAAGTAATTATATAATTAATAAAGATAAATGTCTTCAAAGCAATGATAATTGAGTAAACAAACTAAAATAAAATGGATAACTGATCAACGTGGAACGAAAGTACGTACTACAATATCGGATGATTTCTTGGAGACGGGAGTGTGAGACATCACAGTAAAAGAACGAGCCTTATCCAGCATGAAAAATACCGTCTGATTGCTGTTAACATGGCTTTCCCTGAGAGGAGCTTGGCTTTTGCGGCTTAGTTGCTAAAGCTAAAAGTACGTAATTTTTACAGCCCCTCATGACGACTGCCTTTTGAGAGAAGTTGCCGTCTCGTGAGACAATGTAAATTTGTCGTTAGTCGCGCGGCTTAGTGTCTGTTTGAGGCATCGAAGAACGCAAGTGGCGGCGGCGCTTGGTTCGGTGACGGTGCGGAGGCGCGGGCGGCGGGGTGCGACGCCGCAGGGAGGGTGTGGCAGTGGTGGCGGCAGTCTTGAAGGAAGTTCCTCGGGGCGGTTTAACTCTTTTTGTATGTGTATACGTGCGCGCCTCTGCTCTTGTGCTGTACAGTTCAGAGAGAAAATACTTGAAAGCACGATACCAAGAGGGTTGCGTTGTCTTAATATGCCTCAAAGGATTTCCCTCGCCCCTTTTCGGAGAAATAAACGCATATAATACCTTTTATCCTGTAGTGAAAAAAACAAAAAAGAAGAGAAACATGAAAATTGTTTATTCTTCGACAACGAAAAAGGAGAGTAAATGAGCGTTTTATAATACGAGCTCTGAAACATAGATGAAAGTTCAGCTCAACAATATAATATTTTGGTACTTCCATTGACTCTTTTCTGATCGCTTCAACAAAGTATTGCCTTTGCGTATGACTACACTATCCTGTGCGGAGGAGTAGCCAACAGTTTTCATAATAGTTCTTAGCCAGTGGCGTAACGTTTATCGACCTCCCCCTCCCTCCGCCGCCAAAAATATTACCGGGACGCAGTTCCGTGATACTTTGAAATATTTTGCGCTGTCCATCAACCTCTCATCCTGACAAAGTTCGACCAAATTCTTCTTTATTTTCATATTTGTGGTCTTCAAACTGGTTATTGACTCCCCATACACTTGCAAGATCGGTTGTAGAGTTTTTCATTTTATACATTTCAGATTAAATGAAATAATAAAATAATATTGTCTAAATTTTAGGTCAAAAACAGTAAATAAACCAATAAAAGCTAGAAAGACTACCAAAATTTCAAGTCCTTTGGGCTCTCTCAACCCCCGCCCCCTGTCCCGCGTCACGGAGTCTAGGGAGGTGTATGTTACGCCACTGTCCTACTTTCTTTGTAACTTCTCTCCTTTTAGCTTCTATTCTTAATTCACGTAAAGCAGTGATTCTCAATCACAAGGAAAGCAATATTATAATGAATATTCTGTGCACGTTTATTTACAATGACGAAAAACGGTCCACATCTGTCGGAATATGTGTTACGGAACTACACATGGCCATTTCAAGACTACGAAGGAATAGCAATATGAAAGTGAATATCCTGGATTTACTTATCAGGGAAGAGTCGATGGATTAAAAAAATTGGTGTATACTACGAAATTCTTCGATGATCAATATCTTTCACTTTATATGTTATAAGATTTGCATGTGAAAACAATACCCCCTAAGTCCCGACTACTCAATAGACTGTACTGAATGTGTATTATTATCGTTTTATGTCAGCCGTAGTTACATTATTCTAGAGTTACTACTTTTGTACACAAAACTAATGATGCTATATGTATAGTCTAAAAAACTACCATCATAAAATTAAAAGTAATTAACGGGATTTTTTTGTATAATTCTTATTACCCCATTCATACCTTATTTAATTCACTAGCCCCCTTTTGAAGTAATATCCGAAAGAAGACTCTATCAAATTAATTAAATAAATATGAGCCATTTTAAAAACCGGAACCGTGAAGTAAGAAGATTAAAGTACCGAAGGCGAATATTGAGTCACAAAAAAGCAATGAACTCTGGGCCAATGTAAATAAATTTATAGAGACAAGTTCCTTGTAGACAGTGTTGATTTGAAGTCAAAATTATTCTCATGAATACACAAAAGATTGTTACTTGAATTATGGATACAGATAGACTGTTAAACTTGATTTATTCGTGTTGATGAGTACAAATTTTATAGTTGGAGAAAGCGTTTCCTGTACTTCCACATGAAGTATTCACGTATATGATGGGTGGGGAATCGTTGAATTGCTGTTCCCATCATACCCCCCGTATCATAGGAAGTACTTTAACATACGTCGCAAGAAATGATTGTCATGGACCAGATACCTCCAAATAGTTTAAGTGTATCTTTTAAACTGTAAAATGTTATAATTTCCGCCTAACAGTAATTGCAATATCGAAAAAATTTATTGAAATTAAAGTAACTATAATCATTCATCAGTTATTCCACTAACTATTGAAAATGTAACCTTCAATGTCTTTAATCAAAATCAAGAGAATTGTTCTGATTGAATGTTGGGTATAAAAGATGGCTAAGCCCAGGACAGCTTCGAATAAAGTATCGCTCTACCACTATACTGAAGCATCCATTCCAGACGGAGGACATTCGAACTATTATTTACTTAGATACTACCAAATGGGAACATTGCTCCTTATTCATGGCTCTCGGGAGGAGTTGTTCGTAACAGGATTGGCAAAACAATTACAAAATTCTTTCTCGTACTAAAAAGAAGTGGAAGGAACGTCCCCTTGAGAAGTTGAGACTTGTATGAGACGGGGGAGAGGGTGAACCTCACCCCTTCGACCTGGTCCCTTTCCAGCGTCTGCGCTGCACTTTGTCCGGCCACTTTCCCCATCGATCTCTATATGGCGAGCAGGGGACTCTCCCAGCACCCAACAGACTGCCGTCGCTTCAGAGCCTTACGCGCGCATCACACTTATCAAGCAGATTTATATTTCTTCACCTTTGGTAGTAATGGTATCGCATAAAGTGAGGTTAATTGAGGGTAGTTCAAGGTGGCCTCTTCCTTATTAGAACATTCAAGCATCTACTCTTAAAACATGTTAAAAATTCTGACAATGTGGCAAAGTTTTATTCTTAAGTTGTTGCGCCCTTTACCACTGGAACACAGCTGTGACAATGAAAAATTTATTGAATTTTATTTTATAACACACTACTTACACGTTCATTTTTCACTGCATCATATTCACACGATAATTACAGTAATCTGGCATCACACCAATCCGTAACATATCTAATAAATTGAAGTCCTAAGATTTGTAAAAATAAAATACATTAAGGATATTACAAAACTGCATTACCTACCACTGGCATAGGGCATTAGGGCCCCAGCAAGGTCAGTGTATATATGGTTTATTCGTAACACGTATCACAGAACCCTGCTTGGGATTGATGCTTTCGTTTAGAGAATATATTTGTAGATCTACCGAAAAGAAAATCCATACAATTAAGGGTGGGTGTGGGTGAGTCAAAATCACCACTGAATACGAATATTTTTTCTTTCCGTTTTGAAATGTATAATCGCACCATACATATAGTTTCCGTATATTAAGATTCCTTTTTAGTGCTAATAATGAAATAAATATTACCATGCAGAATACTGGATGGTCCCGTCATCAGTGCTCCGTGAAGTTAAATAGGAAGTATGTTGTTACATGTATAGTCGTACCAGTTTCCGTAATTGGTTTGTCGTCAGTGAAAATGTCCGAAAGCAAGAAAAAATTTATTCCGCTCAAAAATGGTTGTGGATGGGGGATATTTGGAAACTCAGAAAGGTTTGGACTTCTCAAGGTAAAACGTCGTGTTGTACCACATATGCCACGAGAACTATTAGATTCGGAAACAGAAAAAAAGATGAGGAAACAACGGGAATATAAAATGAAAGAAAGGTAGATATATTTACACTTCTACAGAAATAGCATTTTAAAATTTCTAGTTCCATGAAAAGAGCGAAAAAATCGAGCTCTAGTCCAGTAGCCAGGGGACTAAAAGAGGCCAATCCAGGAAAAAATATAAAAGTGTTTTTCTTAATCGATTCTTACGTTTTCGGAGGTGCTGAATCTGAATTTCAACTTTGCCACCTCGTAAACCCTCTGCGTTTCGAGATAAATTCAAAAAAATTCAGGCAATACGTAACTTCGGCATATAAGGTGACGTTAAATGTTCCCTCACTCCCCCCAAATGAAGCAGCAGCACGGCAATATTTACTGAGAGTATTCTACCAGGTGCAGCTACGGCTAGGAAATGAAAAAGCCCTGAACAATTGGGGTGAACACTAAAGAACATCAATATGATACCAATCACAACCTTTAAATTCACCGCACCTGACAAACTTTTCCAGCTGATATCCTGCATATGCAAGAAGATTGTAAAGGGAATTGTGGGTGTAGAAAGGCTGGTTTGTTCTCTTCTATGCTGTGAGAAAAATGCTAAGTAACGTATGCCAACACCGACAAATATTAAGCCGATGAAGATGGTGACATGAAAGATCGTAATAATCAACCATCAACTACGTCTGTTGTTTCACGAGGTATTTTCATAACTGAAAACATAATCAAAAATATAGCTATTCAATCACAATAATTTAATCTTTAAGATGAGAATCCTGGACCTTCAGTCGAGCATTATCAACCATATAAAGATGATGAGAAGACCAGGCCTTTCAGTGCCAAGCGTCTTCGGTCAAACTGAATAATTTTTATATTCATCATATAATTACGTATGTATATACTGCACTGTCGGTTAAGTAGTTAAATTGTTGAAAATATGGATAGTATTTTGGAAGTAGTACATGAAAACGCAATTTAGGAGCGGATTACATTACAATAATAGTCTAAAACTGTTTTTTTATTCCAAAATAGAACGTTTACATATTAAATTTTGTCCGAGTATGTGCTCACTATAAAACTATAGTACGATCTAGTTCCATAATTAAATAGTTGCATATAATAAAATATGGAAATATTGTGTCACATCATATGTCCAAGCAGAACAAGTTTTCAAAAAAAGCGATAGAAAATAATAGTACCTGAAGAAATAAAATTTTCTCAAAAATTAATCAACTACTTTAATTATTTAGTTTATATTCACATATAAATTATTCGAATCATGTTGAATTATTCCAAATACTATATTGTGCAAGTACAGTGTTTTTCAAAAAGAAGGAGCAGATTTCAAACATTTATTTCTTTCAAACTACAAAAGATAGAAACATAATTCCAACGTCCCGGGTCAGAGGAAAGTTCAATTTTTTATGTACTCAATATGAACACCACGTGTTACACGACAAATATCAAAACGGTGGCTTTTTTCTTGCCACACACGCATCAGCTGGTCTCTAGTTATCGAATTCACAGCTTCAATAATTCAATGTCGCAGATCTGTGTCGCAGAAGAGTGTCAGACATAGGAGGGACAAAAAAAACGGTCTTTTAACACTCACAGATAAAAATCACAGGGAGTAAGGTCTGGTGACCTGGGAGGCCACCGGCGATGAAGTTGATTTTCCGCTCCTCCTCTTCCAATCCAACGTCCTGGAATGATGTTATTCAGGTAACGTCGGACGTGGTTGTAGAAGTGAGGCAGGGCACCATCTTGCATCTGAATCATCTTCAAGTTGGGGAAATAACCAATTTTGAAGCATGTCTAGATACGTGAATCCTTTCACAGTTTTCTCCATGAAGAAGAAAGGTCCATAAACTTTGTTCACAGAAATGGCACAAAAGAGGTTAATCTTCGGTGATCCTCTTTTATGTTGAATAACTGTCGACGATTTTCACTTACCCAAATTCTAAAATTATGGCGATTAACTTTACCGGAAAGATGAAAAGTGCATATATCGAAAAAAATCACTCGATCAAAAAAATTGTCCTCTTCCACATCCTCTAATGCAAAATTCGTACCTTTTGTTGTAATCGTCAGGATGCAATGCTTGCAACAACTGCAGTCTGCACGGCTTCATGTGCAGACGGTGTTTCAGAACTCGCCATAATGTTGGATAAGGAACGGTAAGTACCTTGCTTGCTCGTGTTGTGGATTTCCTTGGATTCCTTTCGTAAAGTATACTAATAAGCTCGGCATCTTCTTTCGATGTGCGTGGACATCTCGTGTTTTACGTTTGCAGAGATGTTCTACGAATTTTCGATGCCACTGGTAAATCTCCTTATGACGACGCGGTTGTTTGTTCAACTGGCAACGAAATGCATGTTGCACTTCAACAATGGACTCTAATTTTGCTAATTGCATCACACAAAATGATTGTTCCTGTGGTGTCGCCGCCATTTTTCTACAGAGAAGCAACAGCGACACTTCTACCTTGACTGGAACTTCTATCCGAACTGTTCAATTTTTGAACTTTTCTCTATCCAGGAACGTTGAAATTATATTTCTATCTTTTGTAGTTTGGAAGAAATAATTATTTGAAATCTGCTCCTTTTTTAATAACCCTGTAGTATTCACGGAGAAGAGTTCTCAGCATAGCAGATGTAGTTTATTTTTGTGTTGGACAATATTCTCTAAAAGTGTGTAATTTTCGAGTTGTAAGCAAACAACTTAAGAAAAACTGATTTTTGGGGTTCATTTCAAAATGTTGGTCAAATTTCACCACATTCTAGCGCGTTATCTGTTCGTCAGGCAAAAGAATATACAGACTTAATTTGTAAGAAATATAAGGCACATTTATTTTGCATTAATGTAGTTTTCTCCAGAAGAACGCACTTTTCGAGTTATAAACAAGAAAACTAAAAACAGATGCGTTTTTTTTCGAAGTTTACTGAATTTATCTCAAAACGCACAGGGTTTACGAGGTGGCAAAGTTAAATTTCGGATTCAGCACATCCTAAAGCATAAGAATCGGTTGAGAAAAAACTTCTATATTTCCCCCCGCCAAACTAACATGTGACTGGACTTCTCGGTGGCAGTGTTGACTCACATTTGATGTAAATGCATGGGGTTTGCTTTCTGTTCTGATATATTCTTCCACGAAAGCATCAATGATTGTACTATGATACAATTGATTACGCATAAATTGCAAACATCTAATCTTGCCAGGCCTTAGTTGCCTGGCGCCTTTATGCAAATTTTACCTGTTGTATACACTAGAACACTGGTGCGATGATGCAAGACAAAATATTGGGTTAGTTCCCGAACCTTCAGTACTCAAGAGGAGCTAATATCTGACGAGAACTTTTGTACCGCAGTTCGTAATGAAGAGCAGATCATACAATTAATTTACAATAATATTTTAATGAAGATAATGTAAATCTTTGTTATAAAACCCCCTACTACAAGTAGAGTTTAAAAATGTGATAATACGGAACGCTAATTTTTATACGAAAATGTGTTTGCTTCCGGAACATCTGTAAGTCCTTTATAGTGAAGTTCTTATTTTCTCTAAATCATATAAATACTACACAGTTTATACACCCTTAAATAAGTAACTTGCTTGTTTCTTGCCAATATTTGAAAATAATTTTCAGTTCTTTCCGTTTGACCCAGGCCATAGAGAATACAGGACAGTCAGGAATCATCATGATCACTTCTCTTTTCGTAAAGGATATGCGAGTTCGTTCAAAGAGCGTTAGGATATTCGCGCTCCTTATGGAAACATTCCCTTATGCAGGATTTCGGGTTCGTCCTGTAAAAAATGCAAAAAGAATACACGCCCTTTAAAATATGCACGTCATACAGGCGACCCGTGGTGTAGTCACCTTCTACCTCTGGTGGCGCTAGTTCAAACCCTGTCTGATCCAAGTCGAATTCGCGGAGGTGGACGACGCGGGTTCGCGACAGGGTTTCATGGAGTACTCCCGTTTCCCTTGCCTATCATTCCATCAGAAAGTTCATTCATCATCATTCAAAAGTCTCATAAGATCCTGCGTTGACATGGTTGTCACGATCCATGTCGCGCCTTCAGACAACTACCGTCGGGTTGTGGCGAAGCTAGGCAGCTGTGTAACTCATGAAGCTTAACCTCAAGGAGGCAACACATAGTGCGATCTTAATACTCGGAAACAAATGAAACCTACACACGTCATGCAGGAAGAACTTCTCCATTCTCTATTAAGAATGAAATTTTCTATGGAGAATGTTAATCCTTGAGAAAGTTAAGAAGTTTGTCCAAATGTTAGCGAAGTAGAAAATTCTTCTAATATGTCAGTTTTTTACCCAAGTGCAATAAATATTTTATCATTGAGTTACCAAATAAACATTTAATCATGAAAACAAGATGATGGATGGTTTTTGTTACATTCTTATATCAAGTTTCAGTGAAAATAAAATACAAAAACCTAACACACAGTCTTCTTTTCTTGGCAATTCGGATGCTTCAGATTTTTTATTCATAACTGTCTTGCATGGTACAACTTTCAAAAGCTCTGATTCAGGTTTCTCACATGGCGGAATTGAGAAGTTTTAGGGATGTGTATGGAGGAGTAGAGAAAATTCAAAGAGCATAAAGGTAAAAGACGGAGGGGGAGGCTCAACTTGAGGAAAAGCCAATAGTGCAAGAAAAGGAAGATGAAGGAAACAATGGCAATGAAAAGTGGTCAGAGAAAGGTGAACAAGGAGAGTAGTCAAGGAGAACGCGAAGAAGAAGCGTAATGGCGAAGAGGGCGGAAAAAGCAGGTTAAATTTGAGGATTAGAGATGGGAGAGCTTGAAGAGGGTGTGCGGGATGAAATAAGGAAAGTGGGGGATGTGGGGAATAGGAAGAACGGAGGCTCTTTTGCGAATTGTAGCGACTTGATGAGGGGCGCCCTAAACTCGCTCTTCCCAAACGTCACAAGCAAATCGGAACGCAGCCTGATTGAGAGCGGTGTAACTTCATTACGGAAACTCCATTCTCTGGCGCAGCGAGCTCCGCCGCAGTGGGGCTGCAGAAAGTTAATCACATTGGAAAACATTTGAGGTACAGAGTACACAATACTAGTATTATAAAGCAATATTTTTGAACTGAATGCAATACAAAATAAATTAAGACAGCTGTACTTACTTTAATATTATTCTGTATTCGTATGCGAAATTGGAACTAATGTATTTTTCTTAGAACTTTTGATTCATGGTATTTTTTTATTTACATGTCTTTTGGCCCGCCCTTTCACCTAACCTTTGACTTGGGTGAGGGAAGGAGCGACGTTGGGTTGCCAGGGAACATATGGCACCGAACCGACATTTGTCATGACTAGGTGAGGGAAACCCCTGTTGAAAACCTTACCAGGTTCGGCTGAGCAAGGTTTGAACCCGCGCTCTACCGCTCAGCGATATCGTGGTAGCAAAGACCACCGCTGTCGGTATTCATAATAAGTGAATTGTTACATACGAAACAATTCCCAGGGAATGGTATTAAGGCCGAGAAACTTGGAAAAATAAAATTAAAATGAATTTTGAACTAGTGGTGCAAAACTATTGAACATACTTTCTCATATACTTTTCTCAGTCTGCACTAGAGAGCGACATTAAAGCATTATATTAGGAGAGGAATGATTTTAACACGTTACTCTATATTTTGGTCGTCTTCATTTTACCCTATTTAAAAAGTTTATTAAAGAAATAATTTATACAAAAGAATCTCTAATGTACAAATTCTGTTCTTTCGTTTTTTTTGGGAGATAAGATCAGTAAGATTTATATCCTATTTCAAGACATATATTTATTAATAAATATAAAGATAATTAGGATATTAATAACGTGACAACAAAGACAGCAGACCATCAATATTCTTATGTAGTTTAATTAAATACAAAAGTTTAAAAAAATTTATATTTGAAATTGCAAAATTTTTGCACGATTACAATACTTTCTACATACTATGTATATGATAAAGTAAAAATGAATATGAAACAACCATGAAATTACCATGAACGGCGGCTGAATTAAGACAAACATCTGGTACTACCTTTTGAAACTGAGATTCGTGATTCTCAACAAAGGCTATCGGTAATTTATGCTTCTTTAAATAATATTTAATATTTTAGAAACTCGAGCGCACATAACTGCATGCACTTAGGGGATCCCGCTTTAAAATAGAAATGTTATCGGTTGCATTTCCTGGTTATACGTTCGAAATTGTTTTCTTTTTTCTCTCCCGACCCCTGGTCTCGCAGGGCAACCGACTGGAATCGACCCGACTGGAAGCTTTTACGAGTCGTAATGTACTGTGACAAAAATATTTGTACAACAAAAATTGTTGGAAATGAGTCAAAGATTACAACTGAATAAATAAAAAGGATAGAAGTCATTGGGTTGCGTATATTACGGAAGCAATTTATTTTCGTAGTCTAATGAGCTAAGTTTTGCACTTATTGACGTTTTAATGGTATCGAATGTTTTTATTACTTGGTATGAGCGAGAGAGAGAGAGGAAATTATGCACTTTTTGGAATTTGATTTTAAACGTATCTAAACATTGCATTTTTGTTAACACGTAAAGTATTTCCCCTTCACTTTAACCTTTTACCGATACTGCGCAACTAGTAGAAGCAGGAGCTGTCTCTGATCATCGTCTGTTGCCGCACTGATACCAAACATTGTTTCCTGAACTTGAGGGTGAAAATCAGAGAGGTGAGAATAGTACTTCGGAATAAGAATTTCATGCCAAAATTATTTAATAATGTTACAAGGTTGTCTTCACAGCATTTGTTTTATCGTTAAATGCACCCTGCATGCCTTTATGTAACATATTTATTTCTTCTCGTTTTTTATAAAATATTATTTCTGGAACGCGCCCATAGACGACATTCCATGACTAAATTAAGCTTAATAGTATATATTCTACAACACACACGTTTATACACTGGTGTATCTAATGAAACAATTAAATTCAAATAAATAATGGATAATTGCGTTCGCATTATTTTGAATTTTCATTTTTTTGTTATTCCAAATACTGTCTGACAGTTTACAAGTTCCACTAGTTTAAGATTATTGGTATGTACTATACCTAAGAGATCAGTATTTGTGATCGCTTACGTGAGTGTAATTCGTGAATGCAATAGTTTATGTCAATTAAATTTACACTGATTCATCGGTAGATTGCACACAGCTTCGCGAGACACGAAAATACATAACGTAAAATATGCCTATAGACATCGAAGATTCAAAGCAAATAAGATGAGAAATGAAGTAAGTAGAGGAGAAATAAAATACAATTTGTTTACTGTTTCAATGATGGATAGTTTGGGACATCGATTTCCGAAGGAAAACAAAATCTGCTACTTACGTGCATAAATAACGGACCCTGCGACAAGTACTGCTGTTCTTCTTTTGAAGAAACGACTAGGCATTGCAGAACACTTTGCTAGTAGCATATAAATAAACTATTCCAAAAATAATAAAAAACATCTATTATATAGATAATAATAATATTATAAAGATAATATATTAAATAATAATTGTAATAATATTTATAA
>NNCF01129731.1:472410-515126 GCA_002313205.1 Laupala kohalensis
GACAGTATATATATATATATATATATATATAAACATATAATGGCAATTATCACATTACTCAACAACAACTGAAATAACATTTACAGAATATTTTCATGCTCGACGCTTTTACTTCTAATCAATTTAAATTTTATATAAATTTTTAATATGGGCTATTCCACGCCAATAGGACTAGTCTAAATAACATGTTGCAAATAAAGTCATCGGATTATACATCTCAAAGTAAGTACTCACCTCAATTTCCAGCTCTGTATACAAGATAGGCGCTTATTCTCTGCCATGTGTTTTACTCACTTTTTATTTTTTTAAATCTCAACGTTTCTGCCGTCGCCTCGCGAAAGTGATTTTCTGTTTTAAAATAAATTTTTAAATACGCTTATCTTATTGAAATTTTTCTCAGGAATCTACTTACTCTTTAACTCTTTGTTCGAATATTTCCTTTTGCGGGAAATTTAAAAATTCGAAATTACAAAGCTCAGTATCTGGAAGTCACAACATTCATCAATACCTTCCCTTAACATTCATTCAAACGGTTATGTTTTAATTCCAAAACATGAAGTAAAGATCTCTTACAAAATTTGACGCACGGATAAGACACGCGTAAAATTCAAGATATGAATTTCAGGTATGCACTACCTTCGTGAGACATTAATTTTTTTTTCGTTTAATTTATAATTCAAACTGAAGATATGGTCAATTGTTTCAGCTGGTTCAGGATTAAATTGAGAAAAATACGTGTGCTGTAATAGAAGTATGAACAAGTACTAATATTTACAGAAAAAATTAAAAGTTTCTTTGTTCTAGTGTTCAATGAATTAAAGTTTCAATTTTAATGATATTAAATAAATTATGTAATCTAGAAATAAAACTATTTATTTTTAATATACGAGAGTATTCAGGCTACATCACATTTCTTTTCTACTACTTCACTTACTATTTTACTTTCGTAAAGATTCAGTATTTCAACAAGTAAACGTCTTTGAACATGGACTTAAGAAATAAAGGTTATGTTAGAAACAGCCATATTCTTATGAGTGTCCATTGAAATTAGCAATTGCGTACCCATCTGGTGAACAAACGGAAAGAAAGGAGAAGAGATATGTACAATGAAACTCGTAAGGCTTTCAAGCGAATGAGTCACAGACCAGATATATTCGGTGACTGCTAAGCGAAACATACACCACTGAATTCAATTCGTTGGATTTATGGTTTGGTGAACTTGAGCGGTCAGAAAAGAAAAATATAACACACACGTTTCGAGGACTATTTGCAATCAATCTCTGTATCTTTGTTGGGCCATAACAAACATCCGCCGACTCTGGCGCACCTGCATGAGGTATTGCTTGGGTGTAGCAGTTGTAGCTTTGGTAGTTTATGTCACTCACACCTATTGAAACCCTGATGCTCCCTTTCCATATCTCATTCTTTGGTCAATGGACCCTCAACATGACGAGTTATATCCTTTTTCGAGTCATGCAAGCTTTACGCCTTTTCGAGTACAAACTTAGTTCTTGAAAATTTAACTGTTAATTTCTCCATTAATGTCTACGTTAATGATAAGTGTTTATGTCTACGGCCAGGTGATAATGACGACAGAAAAGAACTAGAAACTGAGACCTCCTGCTCTGGGCACAGGTGTGCTGTCCACTGCATATCCGACCTCAACTCCCAAAGCTCGCACATAACTTCCACCTGGTCCGCTCCAGTTAACATGCATCACGTCCCCATAGATGGGATAAGTGATCATAGGCCGCTCTCTATGCCGGGAGTACTTGTTTCTGCTTTCCACGTTCCTACGTGTCTTGATGCAATTTTAACCCCTAATTTCCGAGTACCTACTCGTTGAGTTGCATCGTCTACGGCGAGGTGAAAATGGCAACGGACCCGGGTTATCCTGCTCTAGCGGCATGTGTACTGTCTGCTGCACACCTGATATCACGATCCGTCTCCGTTTTCACCTGTACGTAGTCGATGCATACTTCTAGAAATTGTTTAACTTGATGATTTGATAATAGTATGCATTTGTTAAATAACTGCTCTTTTGTATTCTATTAAATTTTTGTTTACTGATATTATGTACATGACAACAAATATATATTTTATATTATTCCTTTAAGGTGGGGCGCAAGCCATGAATTTGCCTTGGGGGCAAAAATGATAAATCAGTCACTGCATTGGTGCTCTCCCGACGAAATGTTCTCCTCGACGTCATTCGCAGATTTTAACTGCGTTTTGACAGTAAATTTATTATTGTAACCTTATGTCATCGTTGTCCATTGGCGAGGAACAAAATTATGCTTAAAGGGTGTCCAAGTGCAGGGAAACCTAACTGGATTTGGTGTATTACTATCTGTTCATTTGGGGATGTCAATTTCCTGTGTCAATACAATGTGAACTCTCTATTTTAAAAGTAAAGAATTTTTAAAATTACTGATTATCAGCTTGACTTATTATTGGCAGCCAATTTCAGTTACGGATACAGTGACATAAAAACAATCCGACAGTGACATTTTGTGTGTTATTCTTTGTGTGCAACCGCGACAAGGAGTCCCACTTCCAGTATTACAGGTCAACCTCTTGTATAGATTGACTTGTTTCGAGTGTATACTTCATAAACACCTAATGAAAGAAATATCCATGTAAGCAATATATGGATATTCGCTAAGCAATATATGGATAATTTGAAATAAAGATTTTATAAAATGCTTGTGAGTTTTGGCACAGTAGTACAACAATTTGAAGTGAAAAATTGTTGGCTCTTAAGTAAAGTTGCATCAAAATATTTTTCAATGTTCAATAATATTTATTTTGAAGTATTTCAAAAGAAGTGAAACATCTTGTGTTATTTAATTATGATAGATCAAAGAAAGGTTTATTGATTAGCCTAATTACTACCCCTTCTCCATTTTTTTCGCAAAACGATTTTAGAGGATTATTTGGTACATTCTGCACTTAATCCTTACCTGAAAATGACTCGTTACAAAAACTGATTGAACTACGTTAAAAGATATATTGAAAATTGGTCTATCACGACAAAAGCGGTCATCTCCTTTTTACAAATCTGTTAACTGAATGAAATCAAGTGATCTCTTAAGTTGTCGGAAATTCTCTTGTTCTGGTTGGATTTAAGCTACTGTCATATATAATGTTTTATTGATTTATACGTACAATAATATATTAGTGATATAATAGTTGTTACAATGGTACATAACATCAAGAACAATAACCACAAATTAGAAGGAACAACTGATGTCGTTCTAGAACTTGAACATGTAGATTGTAAATGTTTCGATACATGTGAAAACGATTTTATAAAATTGACCAATACTGTTAATCCAGTAGATAACCATATAGCATTTCTTGCATATTTTCCTTACACTTCTGCGTCGTTTCATTTCAGTACGTGTTTCATTTTCATATTTTTACAATATATTAATAACTAACATAGTCATGTAATTTTCTCATGAATAAAAAGACATTCTTAAGTATTTGTATGTTTAACTTATCTACAATCCTCTTTGAAGGTCACCAATTCTAGTTTACAAAATAGGAGTTAAGTACTGACTTAATAACAAAGACATCCAACACGAAAATCTGGTTAGAAACCCAATCCTCTCCATCTTGAAATCCTTAATATCTCATTATTTCTCAAGATTAGGATAAATGTACGATGAAACTGGATTGTTAGGAGTAACACTTGCCACGCTATACATAATTTTCACGTTTGTTACTTTAGCAATAATATAGTTTTTTGTTGATAATAAAAAATGGTTCAATGAAAAGGGCCGTGTTTGCAACTAGGTTACGCTATTAGTATAAATGTTATAACGAGGAATGATCCTCTTGTAAAAGAAATTTTCTTCAACAAGAAAAAGTACAGCTGTTGTACATCTAGCAGCAATGAAACGGTGTAATAATAGAACGATTCTCAAAACTGAGTAATCCAGAGCAATCCATTAAAACTAAGCATAAAATTAAAATGAAACAATTCTTAAGTAAAAAATATACCGAATTAGTAAAGTATATAGAATAAGAACTTCAGTAGCGTATAAATGTTCAGTTTATTTAACTTGGTATAACAAATTTATGTGTGGCTTCTCTCAAGAAGTTCAAGAAAGGCAAGGTAAGTATATTTCCAAGTCTTCTCGATTTATTTCTTTTTCTCTTAATACCAGTTTACACCAATAAAGGACACAGCCCAAGAAGCATTCTCAATCTTCGAGCTCAAATTCTTTCATCCATTCCTTTTAGAATTTTTTCTAAAAATCAGAAATCTCAACAAGGAATGCCAAGATTTGTTTCTCATATTTAGAGGCACTTCGTTTCATGGATTTCTTCTCAAATCGAGTCGTCCGTATTTGGGAATTAGTTGTACAGGAAGAGGAGTTGTGCCTTGAAGTGATTGGTGGATATTTCTTATCGAATATTTCGTAAATCGATGTAAGTTTCTTTTTGCAAAAATGCGAGTTAATTAATGGCATTAATCATCGCACGAAGGGCCATAATCACCTTGACGTTAACGAGCCCTAAAAAGATCCCCCCCTCCCCCCAAAAAAATATCATCACACGAATCGAGTCAAGTGTATTGAATGATTCATCCTCCAATCCTTTGTATATTTCTTCTCCTTCTCCTCTTTTTATTATCTGAATTTTATGTAATATTAAATCTAGAAATATAAACATAATCATGTACCTAAAATTGTTTCTATGTGTAATTAATATGTATCAAAGCAAATATATTCAGAATATAAAAAAACTTTTATGTTTAAAAAATAGACAATTTACCCATGCCTAATTACGAAATATAGACTTATAACTCCAAATACTCATTTTAACAATACGAAGTTAAATTACAAATTCAACGAAATACTTCCTTCATTTCATCTTTTAGTTTTATTACATCAATGAACAAGCATACAAGTTGGCGCGTCCAACTTGTACGCATATAATAACAGCGGGTAAAGTTTCTCTCCAGTCGAAAACATTGAATTGTCTTATTGGTCAAATATAATTCAATGGCCATATTATCAGAAGTTTGCATATTTTTTATGCACCAAAATGGATAATACAAAATGAAGTAAAAGTACTGGAGTGACGTTACGCGAGAAAAATACGTGAACAATGCGCAGAAATTCAATCACTGAGAGTTTTCTTTCCAATAGAACATTCTCCACCCCAGTTAACTCCCGTTTATCAACTCCAAAGCAAATCAGAGCAGAGGTACCACAAGGTTCCCCTTTGTCATCATTGCTATTTAATTTATGTACGGCAAACATATCCATCAACAGCATCATACAAACAGTTCTATTTGCTGACGATACTGTGCTCTTCGCATCTAGTTCTAACGTTACATCGCTGAGGGACAAATTTAATTCACATCTTCAAGCAATAGATTTTGGGACCAAGAAATGGAAAATATCACTAAACCCAAACAAATCTTCAGCGAAAATATTTACTCTCAGCTTTCCCTTTTTGCTATACCTATAACATTCGACTCAATACCATTTCCATGGTCACTATTGAACTCCGTAGTTAAATACTTTGCGTTTTACCTCGACACAAAACTCACTTGGAAACATTATATAATCACCGAAATAAAAGAAACTAATCAGAACGTTTACCAGCTAAGACAATAAATCGCTACTCCACGTTGAAAACACATTGTACTATCTCATTATACAAGACAATTTTTCAGCCTCTCCTTCTCTACGCTTGTCCTGTCTTGGGCAATGTCGCTCCCGCTTCTATCAAGAAATTACAAATATTTCAAAACGATATTTTAAGGATTGCAATAAAAGCTCCCTGGTTCATTAGAAACAAAAATCTGCACAAAGATCTCAATATTGATTCAATTTCATCCTACATAACAAAATTATCGCACCACTTCTTCTCTAACCTTTAAGCAGTACCCGGATCAGTGTACTTCCAACTAAGCATCGAGTCTCCTCCCAAAATCAGAATCCGAAATAAATTCCCTCACCATCATTTCCTAAACAGCTTGTCAGAAATCGCATAACGTACCTATGGATTAGTAAATACCAGTTTTTCCCAAGTACTAAATATATTATCCTGTAAATTATTTGCTTTCTTCTCGCTTAGAAATTTTGCTTGGTGGTGTTGATGGTTTCCCCATTCTTTTATTTATGTATTTTATGTTATTCTTCAACCTTCTGTGGAGCCTTTGACTGATAGAAGGATTCTCTGTATCAATGGTATTTTAATAAAAAAGCGCAGAACACTAGGCGAACTAATATGGACGTGCTACGTCAACAGCCAGGTGAAAATTACAACGAACCGGGACTCGAACCCGAGACCTCTTGCTCCCGGAAGGCCAGGTGGAAGTTGCGTACGAACTTGGGATTTCAGGCGAGTGGTGCAGTGGATAGCACACCTGCGGCCATAGCAGGGATCCCGGGGTCGAGTCCCGGTCCGTCGCAATTTTCACCTGGCTGTTGACGTTGCAAACACTCCTCCACAAGTAGGTACTCAGAAGTTGTGAGTTATAATATGGACGTGTTTTGGTTTCCAAGCGTTAGGGAAGTGAGTTTCATATCGAAAATAAAGATATCATAGAATTGAGTTTCAGGAGATAAAATGTTTCTTAAAATATGTAGTTGTGCATAAATCAATACTTCCACGCTAGGGAAACAGCAAGTACTCAGCTAATAATACATAATCTTAAACATTAGGTCCAAGAAATAAGAGTGTAATAATTTGTGGCAATAAAAGTACTTATTTGATAGCTGAAAAATATCTGCTTTTAATGACAATTAGATAAAATGATTATTTTTTTCAAATTGTCAGAAACACGACATGAATGCACCCTGTACATATAGGTAATGCACGTGTCGTAGCAAATATTCGTTTTACGGAATGTATTTTACGTAAGTTTACATATTATATATAAGTGTTCTTAGTTCGTACGGGTTGGTACGTAAAAATATCTTTGTGCGTGATGATAATGGATTCAAGAATTACCTAATTTACGAAATTAATTAAATTTATGTTATCTTCCTCTTCTAAAAATGAAGAACTTCGGAGATACAAGATGTTAGAAAATTATTTTTATCTTACACTCTAGAGGGGTGTAAGAACTTAGATTGTTAAGAATATCAGAGAATAATACAACCCGTATGAGGAATCCCTATTTCAGGTCTTGCTTTCTTTACAGGTGAGAAGACGTCATTCCATGAATCACACGGTCTGCTCTTTATTACTATAAGGATCTCTGGAAAACAAATCCAAGGAGAATACGCCAGGGTCGCTGAACATTGGTTAGTGTTAAATCCAAACCTTAAATACAGGCAGCCCTCGTTAGAAAGAAATGATCGACTATAAGCTGACGCGTTAATTCGTCGTGCCAACAGCGAGTTCTTCTTCAAAGGACACTGTCCAGTGCGAACATGACATCGCCACAACGGGGCTCACAAGGCAGAGCTCGCTCCGCTTACCATAGCCACGAGTCCCAGCTCCGTCCGACAGTTAGCAGAGCCCGACAGCTGGTGGCCGCTGTCCTGTCCTAACAAGTCGAGAACGAGTAAACGGAAGTATAAAAGTCAATAAGAGCACACAACTTCAACCGTCTTGATTTTGCTTCGAGGAGGCGAAAATATGCTGCAGCACCTTCCCCCGGACGAGTTTAAATCTTTACACACGACCAAATATTTTGTCTTGCGTTTCCTCATCACTAGTCAAACAGATTTAAAATATTCTACTATTTGCATATGTATCTCATTGTCAGTTAGTGCGAAGCAGGATTAGCATTGCATGACTCAGGGTTAAGTAACATTAGTATTATCTGTATTTCCATCCTTACATTTTTTAAACAAATTCTAGTTTTCTTGGAAAAAATAATAACTACCTACATTCGGTATATGGTGGCTATTCAACAAATTAAAGAAATTATTAATTTCACTTTTGTTGTATACAATTGACTTTAAGTATTATTAAAATTTCGTATAATTAAATAATATTATGGCATAATATTATGGTATATAAATAATATTATGGTATAATTAAACCATATTAAATTTTTATTTCTGTCTCTAAGCAGAAATCACGACCTTCTGAACCCTTTGAACGGAAATAAGAGGCAAAAGGAATTATATTACGGAGCAATTATAATAGATTCATGGAAATAAACTAGATATGAAAACAATCGAATGAGTGTTAACGTACACCTGTAAGTTATTATTCAAATAATATAATAATGCACATGAATAAATGTAACGCGAGTATACAAGTGGCGAATCACTAGAATCTTTTTTTAACTCGAGAGGACAAGCGGGATTGCTTCTCTTCGCAAATACCCAAAAGCATTTGAGACGCTTGGTTTCAATGGTTGCGGAAGCCACGAAAATGTTGGTTTGGAACTACTACCGATCAACTACGCTCTTTCCAGACACCAGAAATATACTGCATGATTTCTAAGCTCTAAGATTTTATCCTATAGTAGAGTGTTCAAAATTATTCACTAGTTTTCGTCAATAAGAATTATGTTATAGCTCAGTTTTAGAGAATGCAATGAGGGTTTGTTTCGATCTTCATTAGGGAATGAAAGTGCAAATTCAAAATATTCAACATTTTCAATACGGATAAGAATGAAATAGGGGTGAAATATTATAGTTTTCGCCAAAAATGCCTTTCAGATAGTTGGCCTGCCTTAATCTGTTAAGGACACTTTCCTATTTTTCGGCGCTAAGCCTGATATTCATCTGTAACCGATCTCCCTCGATTGAAATTCACAAAAATCCCACGCTCTAGTATAAATGAAATTAAAATTAAACTTTAATCGTACTACATGATGATTCATTTTTCTTATCGAAATTTCTTTTATTCGTCTACCTCAGACGAGAAAAATAAGCAGTCACCCAGGTAAGGTAAGTACTAGTTCGACCATTGGAGGAAGTCAACGATTTGTCATATGTTCTTCAAGTAAAAATAAGTAAATCAACACGTCGTTAATCAGAATATGATGACGTTTCATTGTCAGTTTCCCAATTCATTTCTGGGGAGGATGTGATTTTAAAAGTAATAAACAGAGAATTCTAGTTTCTATTCTCTTTATCCTCAACATGAACAGTATGAATTCGTACATCCTAAAACAAACAGTAGGAGCTCGTATATCCTAAAAAATTAGCTAGGATAAAATAGTTTACCCTAGTGCACTCGCGATAAACTAGTTTGGCTTACTTAAGCGTAGATCAAATCGGTTTGTTCTGACAAAATCCTGTTTGACCTAAGAAGAACTATTTGGTCCTGAAATCGGGTTTGGCTGGTAACGTATATAAAGAAGTAAATTTCAGTTGGGAATGCCAATTCCCCATAGAAAAATGAAGTAAATGAAGTGAAATTAATATCAAAAGAAGGTTTAAAAATATTTTTCTAAGCTATTAACTGTTATTTTAAATCATTCTAAACAAAAACTCGAAAGATAAGACCTTATAATATAAACGAATTGAACCAACAAGCCAACCAACGAACTAAGGAAATGAGAAGTTGGTTTATCGTATCACAATACCAGATGATGTGATCACCGCGTTTCGTTGATATAAAGAAAACTATATCCGTCCAGACTGCGGAGGACATTGAATTCGAGACTGGAAAAGTGCAGAAGAAAAGTATTCGGTTGAACAAAGTGCATGAGATACGATGGAAGTGCGCTGTTTCAGTTACCTTGTTTCCTGCAATTGATGTTGCTGCCTCTTCTCGTCGGTGATTTGATGACCGGCTTGCAATCTTATTTATACTGTGTTCGTTTGGGTCTTGTAAGTTTTGTAATATTTTTCTGCTTATTTGTAACACATGTGAGTTTTGTAATATTTTTCTGCTTATTTGAGGAACTGAACTGTTGGAAGAAAAAGAACATGAAGGTAAACTTTTAACTTATTGGTGTAAAATGTCGCCAGGTAATGTTTGTCAAACCACTCAAATTTCTAATTTCCTTGTTTATCTTTAATTTACTTTGAGTGTTCGTTTTATGAATTATACTATTCTGTGGTAATCTATGAATTTAAAGTTTCGTGTGGATTGCGGAAGTAATTCTTAGAATTTAACTAGTAGTATGAAGAAAAGCAAAGTTATAATGAAACCTGCGTGTATTGGTATATGTAAATGATTTCAGATGCATTTCTGATGGTGTTTAAATGAGGTATCAATATGAAGTAAGTGTACAATGAGACCTTGCATACTTTCGATTCAAACAAGTGGTTTAGGTAAGCTTTGGGAAAGACATACAGAAATCTCTTAAATTGCGGTCACCACACTGCAAGATAATTTTCATTCAACATAACATAATTAGGGCAAAGAGCCTCACTATCCAGTTTTTCTTACATACGAGGATTCAAAATGGTTGGAGAGATCAAATAAGACTTTAAGTTGATAAGAAATATTTCCTTTCATCATGCCCATGTAAAAGGAAAAAATACCTTTATCTAACACTCCACAGTTTCAAGATTTCGCGAACATGTTGTTTCAGGATATTTACTCCACGAGAGTTCTCCATAGTGCAAAGTTGCGTGTTGTAGATCTTAGCCCCAACACACAGGATCTTTCCTCACAAGATCCAGTAAAAGGACTTCTACAAAACAAAAATTTATGGATAACATACAAAAAACTTAATTTGCACATGAAGACAAAAAAATAGAACTATTATCACAAAATTACATTATGTGATTTAGTGAGAGTTTTAATGTAGAAGTGAATCATGGGAACCGAACTTAAACTATAGGGAGAGTTCGGGATCTTCTATTTTTAATTAGAGTTTTGAATGGAAGCAGACTCCTTCGTGCTTTTTTCTGTGCTCATGGGTTTTTTAATCCTTGCAGGGAGGTCGGTAATATCTTTTGCGCTTGTAATTAAAAATAAACACGAAATATTTACTTGGATTATTTATTATTTTACTTATTTACATTACAAGTGTGGTAAGGAATTAATTGGGTAAGAAGTGAAAACTATGGAAATTAGGTAAGTACGTTGTATGTATTCCTGTGTGTATTAGTACTTCAAGATGTTTATCCACAACAAAATAATTAATTTTCTATAACCAATTTGAAACGATGGAAAGAAATGGGATAGAAATATAAAGAAGAGAAGGAACAGTCTGTATCGTGAGGCGAAGGTCCGCATTCGGACATTTACCACATTGCTGTGTGGATTTTTGCCCCATTTCGCAGAGGCCGAATAAACCAGCTATTTCCAATCACCTTATGATGCAATAACAGAACTAAACACATCAATGTAAAGCTAAATGGACGTACTCAAGATCTGTGTGATTACATTATATTTTAAAAGAAAAGAGGACGCTGAGACACTGGAACATTATTATTATTACATCATATGAGTAGAAATAGACTAATATCATTTTCTGCGAGTATATCAACGGCCACGTAATACGAAAATCTTGAAAATGAAATTGTGTTGTAAATAAATTGTTTAATAGATTATAAAGAATACGAAAACGTCACTCACATATTTGAAGAAATGCTTTGGCTTTCGCCTTCGTGAATCAGGAAGATTGATGGAATATTTTAATTCTGTTTTCGTTGTTCGACCGTTATAATTTTGATTTAGATCCGTTCCCTGTTGTCTATTTAATCCTAGTAGTCTCTACCAATCCACGATTATACACCAGTTAATAGTTCAAATCAAAAATTTCTCATCAATACCTGCTTCTCTTTCCATTCCCTCTAACAATTGGTTTGACGAGCCCTAAAGCCCCATGGAAAAAAAAAATCTAACAATTGGTCAACGAAAACAGAAGAAAGAATAATTTCTTCAGTGTCTAACCGAGGGTTGTTGGTAAATCCAACTAAGCGGCCCACCTACTAACAATGGCTCCTACCACCCACCTCCTACCTCCTGTCGCGCCATGTAGATAAGCTTCAATAACAAGCTACATTTCCCATTTACAAACACTACAGTACAACCGAGAGTTAACTATCTTTACAAATGATCCCTGAGTACCTTTCTAACTATGAATCTTTGATAGAACGCGATGAGTTGCGATCCGATGCGACGCGGTGAGAAGCGAAGCGATTCTCAGATGACAGGATGACGCTTTCAAAATCATTTTAAGTATATCTCTGTGATAATATCTGAAGTGGAGAAGTGATATATACAGGAGGAAAAGTAAGAAGGTAAATGAAATGTGTCCAAAGCGAGGAGAGTATATTTCATCCTGAGCTAAGAAGGTATTAAATATTCTAATGACTAATTTCCGTTGTAACATCACCCTAATTTTAGGAGTTCAATTTTCTATTTGGTTTTCATTTTTCACATTTGAAGTGTTATAAGAACTAATATTGCGTCTTTCAGCTTTCCATAGTTACTGTTACTAGCCGTAGTCTTTTGATGATGAGCGTGTGAGAGATGAATTTAACGAAATTTTACTCCGTGTAATTCAGGATTTGTGATAAACAGGAACTTGTAAATAATGAATTCAGCTACGTGTTCTTGCAATGGTGCAACAGTCTCTGGTATAAAGTTACGGGTACAGCCAAAAGTTACTGTTCTAAACCAGCCGGTTTCTGTAGTGTCAGTTTCGCCGGGTTGAGTCTCATGCAGAGTCATCTGGGGAAAGAAGCTATTAATGAACTTTTTAAATGCAAAAGAAAACCTAATGTTATCTTACTATAGGTATAGACACGCATCCCTAGGTGTCACACCAATAAATAAATATTTGCATCGACGACGGCCAGCAGAAAATTGCGACGGACAGGGACTCGAACCCGGGACCTCCCCAATGGCTTCTGGTGAGCTGTCCAGTGACCCATCCGCCTTGACTTCCAAAGTTCGTATACAACATCCACCCGGCCTTCCTGACAGATGTCGTGAGTTTAAAATGAATAAAGAGTCGATGAATTCATTCCCCTCTGCGCAGCATACTAATAAATCAATATTTTCATTGTTTAATTTATTTAAAAAAGACTCGATGATTTAAATCTGAATGAATACCACGCATTGTGATTTCCATTCAACCTGATCATTCAACCTTCCATTCAACCTGACCTTTTATCAATAAAGTCCTATAAACTCAGAAAAGGGGCATTCAATTATTTTCCTTGCTTCATTTCATGTTTCTTTAGATCTATTAAGATAGATGATGCAGTATGCATTGGCGGTACTTCTCTAGGGCATGATCTTCCCAACGTGATCATAATGATTCTATAAGAATAACTTAAATGAGATCCGGTTAATAGCGTGGCAAGTGAGAGTTAGATGGGGGTGAATTATGTTCATTACCATCCTCACCTCACGCGGAAATCGAATCCCCGCCTTCGGCACACAGACTCATTCCTTGTCTCTTACGTAACCAGACTGCAAGGGCCTCGAATAAGAATGCAATTTCTTTCGAGGTATTCAGGTGACGCTTTGATGTTCTGTTTATTACTCTCGAATCCTGAGGTGAGGTTTTGCGCTGTGTCCTCTCACAAAGCCACAAGTCAAAGGTCACGCGTCTGTGCCTTTAATTCTACAGCAGGACAGACTTCCCCACAACAACATTGTAGTACATAGTGCAATTTCGCTTCGGAAGAAGGAATTCTGCTCGTCATTGTAACGGAAATTTTGGCACAACGTACGTCAGAATTGCAAGAATTACTGACTAGTTTTTTACGAATACCTTCCAAGCACACTCTCTTGTATATATCATATATGGGGCAATCGACATCAAAGCAGAACACAATTTTTTCTAACCTATTTAAACGATTATGTTTGCTTATTTTATCTATGACACTATGAACTACTTTGTAGTATCTTATTAAAATATTGTTTCGTTCTTGGTTTATTTTCAGAACAAGTTTTTAATTACTTTTACTTAAAAACATTTTTTAAAGTAATTTTCATGACATTTTTCAGTATGGAATCTTGGAGATTTATTTTTTACTCTTTCATATGATGCTATCAATTTTAATAATAATAATAATAATAATAATAATAATAATTCAAAGAAAAAATCTTTTTTAATCAACAATTTTGATAAATTTGAACATTTTTTTTATTAGTCCTCAAAATAAAGCTTATTCAATTATCTTTAAGAAAAGGCATGATTCACACTGGTATCATAAATTGTATTGATGCTATGAAATTCAATCGTGAGAGCGGTGCATGCGCTTGGCAGCGCAGCTTCCTCGTACCACGTAGTAGTCTAGATATTTCTCGTAATCACAGCTACTGGGAGTAGTGAGACCTTGAGTGAAGAGAATGGTATGTAGTAGGTACGCTGATCTGTTGGCCTTTTCCCGGGTTAACCAGTCGTGAACCCTACCGAAGATCCAACGATTTTTTATATCGCTATATAATAGCTGTAAATTTCAGAGATCGGTGTTGTAATTCCTTTTATTTACAGAATCGTTTTAATAAAACGTTATTTGCAATGTTCGTCATCAGTGCAATATACAAAATACATTTTAAAACGATGGAACAGAGGGTGTTTTACTTGTAATTTCAAATTAAAGAGTTTGCAACAATTGCAAATTAAGAATCTCTTAAATGGCATCACATCCTGTAGTGTTCCTCTGTTTACGTATTCTGATCTCACCTGATTGAATGTCATGGTCAAGTAAGAGAGCATCAAATACTGCGTGAACGGTTACACCATAAGAAATAGTCCACACAGTTTATTTTGTATGTTTTCAGAAAAAAAGGTTATTGTAACTGTAAACATTTGTCTGAAAATAAAGTTTTAGATAAAGTAATTGTAGGAAGGAAAATCAGATAAAGTGTATACGTTATGAACGAGCATTTCAATACTGTTCGTATTTAAAGAATCAAAGAGACAATCTTCAAGAAACAAAAATATTAAATTAAATATGTTGTAATTTGAGAAACGGTAAACTATTTCAAATGTATTTTTGGAAGTGTTTGTGATTAAATTGATGTGTTTTAAGAATTTCATCTTTTATTTTTAGACTAATTTGGGTATAGATGATTGCATGATTCAAGAAGTCTAACCCACAAAGGTTTTCAAGGGTATCCAGAAGAAATGTTACTAAGTTAATATTCTACCCGTGATAACGATTACAATAAATACAATGTAATATATTAAACGCATCATTAACTGTTTCGATTTCCATAGCAAGTTTCATTAGTTGAAGAACGGAAAATGAACCCTCTCAAGATTTTTTCATTTTGAACTGTAATTCATATTGGTTTTAATCATATGAAACATACAATAATAAATAGCTTTTCAAAAAGACTGGTAAATACTCGATTGAATATCTAGGAATATGATTTAGAAAATGACAGTCTCATACATCAAAAAAATTTAAAATATTTTAAAAGATGTTAACAGTACTTTGTCACTACAAAACAAGTGTAATGTAAAGTCAATAACAAAAACTAATAACAAAGAAAAAATACCTCCCAAAAATAAATCTACACTTGATATTGAGAAGATAGAAATTAAGTTGACGTGACCTAGACAAAAAGAAATGAGGAAAAACACACAAACATTTTAGACATAAAAATTGGAAGACAGATTGAAAAGTCGGCAAGGGACACGAAGCGTAGCATGTTCCGTACTTCGCTACGAAAACTAATAACCCCCGTGAACCCCTTCCTGCTATCTGATATCAGAAGCCGTTATTGTGATTTAGATCTCCGGGCACGCGGTGGAACATAACTTCGTTTGCGTGCTCATTCTCTTGACACCACTGCTCTAGTCGAATCACCACGAAGAGAATCCTCTAGCTATGCTTCATCACGAAAACAAAGACTTTTGGTGCTTCGGACACGAATAAAATTTCTTTATGAGGTACAGTCGACTACGAAGTTAGTGATATTGTGGTATTGAAAATATGATATAGCCTGCCTATAAGACAGTCCGAACTGAGATAATTTATCACAGCAATATTTGGAATACTCTTTTGCTTCAAACATCTATCACTTATTTATTAGTTGGTGTAATAAGACAGTCTTCATTTTTAGAATTCGTGTTAAAATCTCAGAAACCACATTCTTCGCGACAATAAAACAAAGCAGTTTAAATCACAGTTATAGAGGCGACGTACAGCTAGAGGCTACTCTTTGTGGCGATTCAACTAGAACAGTGGCAGTC
The DNA here is from genome assembly GCA_002313205.1 of Laupala kohalensis. NCBI lineage: Eukaryota > Metazoa > Arthropoda > Insecta > Orthoptera > Trigonidiidae > Laupala > Laupala kohalensis. Next base: position 488,468 of record NNCF01129731.1, read on the forward strand.
AAAAGAAGGAGCACGCAAACGAAATTACGTTCCACCGTGTGTCCGCAGATCTAAATCACGATAACGCCCTCTGATATCGGATAGCAGGAAGGGGTTCACAAATTCGTTTCCTGGTCTCAGCGACCACGCATTATACTGGCTTCTGCGCAATAAAACTGACGAGTTCATGGTAGCGCCAAAGAAAATTTCTGAAGAAAAAGTGATATACTATAGTGTTGATTATGTGCAAAATCAGTTTGCAGAAATACAAAATAAAAATACGAAAACAAAAAATCATAATACAGAAAAATATAAATGAAAATGTATAATTTTTATTTACGATATTTCCTGGTATACTTGGTAATGCCATTTAATACTACTCTTCTTCATTATTAATTTTCTCATACTTAGTACACATTGTACACTACTCCACGTTCATCACACAGAAAGTCAGAAGTTCACTCGCTCTGAAATTTCCCGTACGAGCTCTTCCGTCCCACCATGATAACCTACAGGCCAACAGTACCCTTATGCTCGTACGAACTCCCGTTGACTTTCCTGAACTAGAGGTTCTGGTCTTCGCGGCGAGCGTCGATTCAGTAGATTTCATAAGGAGCGTCAAAATGAACGGAAGTTGTTGCTTGGAATTGGAAGAGGTAATTAGTAACCCGCAGTCGTAAAGAACGGGAGGACGATGTTCGATGGATGAGGATAGAAATGACCGTTGAGGAATGGATGTAAAAAGATAATTCCTTAAATAACATTCATGTAGTGGAGATATGGAGCACTGTAGCAAGTGTTGTCACGAGAAGAAAATGGTTAAGGGAACTATTATAATTGTATAAGAACTAATGTTCTGGAGCATTTTTATTCTTACCGGAACCAAACTAATAAACGAAAAATATTTTTATAAGAAAAAGAAGTTTTAATTCCATAGTTGTTAAATAGCTCAAACAGCTCTCGTAGTTGCAATTACATTATGTCGTATTAAGTTCATTTGAGACAATGGAATAGCAGCAGAGAGTTGCATTAAATGTAAGTGCTTACTGTCATGAGTACGATCCCTAAATATACTAAGAAAGGGAGTATAGAAAATATTTTGTAATATATAAGTCGTCAAATCCGTAACATGTTAATGAAATTGGATAATATTGACTTTTATATTTTACAGAATTTCGTGACGTACTCAAAGCTCTGATTACCCTCCTAAAGAAGTGGTTCAATCGAAACACTAAAATCAAAGTTCGCCGAATCCAGCTAGTAGTTTTCTGGTGATACTTGAAAATGACTTACGAATTATAACTTAAGTTCGAAATACATTCACTGTTTCTACCCAAAATTGTGTGAAAACAAAGTGCAGGACTTTTTAGAAAACAAAATTTCAAGATGAACCTTCCAGCAAAAGGCAAACATTTGTTTCTTCAATATCGCTCTATGATCAGTGTAGTACGATGTTTAAAACAAAACGCCCTCATTCGCTCACATTCACGTGTTAAAATGATTTTTACTCTTTATTCACGTTCTAATCGATTTCTCAATTTTATAAAAATAATTTTAAAAAAATGTTTATTCGTAATTTACTTGTACACTAAAATAATTAAAGTATGTCTTAATGATATTGAAGATTTTTAGTTTCTTGCCGAGGGCACATTTTGGGGATAGCTTAATCTTCAACCATATTTTGTTTCTTTTCTCGAATAAAAAGATTACTATGAACCAGTATTTAATTATGTTTCGAATTCAGAACACAATCAAACAAATGCACAGGTGTATATGAGCTGGATACATTTCCATAAGAGACTCCCTCGCACCCTCCATCTATTGAGTGGATGTGGTGGCAGGGAGTCCTCAATGGCTTTGCGGAGCGGCGGCGACACCCTTCTCTGACAAGGGGAGGGGGAGGTGAAATCCGCCGTCGTCACATATGTTCCGGACGAGCATGTGCTTCAACCCCCTACCCCGTGCGCCCCTGCCCTACGTGGCTTCGATCCCTAAGACAGGAAGGGAAGCATCCAATAACTCGCATCACAGCTTTCTAATTTGTAATCCGGGCCTGATTTATGTGGCCAGGCCCGAGCACAGCCGCAACCCCGCGGACTTGCTTTGAATTCTGAGAGAGGAAATGCGAGAGGTATGCTAAAATGTTTCACTAACTAAAAATGTAATGCAAAACTCGTTCTTATGCCAAGCTCCCTGCAGTAACGCAAGACACTTATATTCCTCGGCAAAAGCCGACCCTGAAACTGTGATGTCACATGCAAACATGTAAAATTGAGGGCTTTGTTATTCTCGGGGGAAAAGGAAGTACATGACTTTTGAAAATACGCAATCACAACGTAAACACAACAAGAATATTTCAGAAAAGACAGTATTATTTTTGCAAATTCAGTATTTTTTATCCATATGAGTTTTCCCCAAAGTATTTCACAATTATATATGTAGAAAGGCTGGTAGACCAATTAATTTAATGAGTCTGACGGTTAATGCTGTTCACTGCTCTACATGGCCTGTTGCTACAAGTCTCCGTGAAGTATTTCCATTATTTCAAAGAATAATGAACGTTTAACGTTCTAAGCTTTCACGCCAATGTTGAAAACATGGTGGTATAACAGGTGGCCCAACTCTGCTTAATTTTCTGTACATTTAAGTCGTAACTTGGAAATGACCAGAGGGTGGTAGGCCAAAACTACAGACCTGGCTCAGTTCGGAGTTCCTCCGGAAGAATCGCGGTGCAGTAGTACAATAAAAGCGTACTTAGCATATGACTTAGGGTCCGTCTCTAGACTATGTAACGCTGCCTGGGGGGGAGGGGATTCTGATATCGTTACACTGCGTTTCGGGGGTGTTAACCTTTGTGTTACTCAACGTCCAGTTTTATAGGGTGCTTTCAACCTTAAAATTTGCCACAGTAATCTACGCATACTCAACCGCTCAGAAAAAGTACATAGCAAAGGAACGAACAATTAAGTCAGTGTATCAAAATTTGTCCACACATTTACGTAGAAGCAACGAAACATTTCCTTATCGTACCAGGGTAGGGATGTAGGACTAGCGTTACCATTGGGGGTAAGAAGTACTATTACAGGTGCGTTACGGAGGGGTTGAGGTGTTAAAAATTGGTAATTTTATGGTTACATAATTTATGGACGGCTCATCAGTAGTACGATCCACGATTTCGACACCCCTACGCTATTGCACAGTCTCGCGGTACCCTACAGCCGACTCAGCAGATTTCCGAGAAAAACTTAATTTTGCTGAGCATAACAAAAATGATGTATGGCAAGTTATTTATGTTATTTCAAAATAGTTACTTTTTTGTGACGAATGAATCGTAAACAAGGACTATATAAATAGCCATTGATTAGTAATCCCCGCACCCCCTGGCGACCGGCTTGCGTGTTATGTTTTAGAATTAGCGTTTCTTATACGATAATTGACATGACATTTGGAAACAGTTATTAGTATTTGTGATATCGGAAGTTTTACTACACCAATTACAGTCACAAATATGAATCATCGGCGCAATACGTATTGTTAAACGTAGAAAAAGGGATTCCACGAATAACAATCGTTCAGATCCAGTGAAAACAATACACACATTTTTTACTCGTACTTCGATATCTCGTTAGGATAATCAGAAAGAAAATTCGAAAAAAATAATTGAATCACGCAGCTAACGATATATACAAAAACGTTTCTTGAACCCCCTCACCCCTGTGGCGGTGCATAATGTTTGACGGCACGCGCAGTGTTGTGTGTCCCAAGTGCGTGTTTCACGCCTGCAGTTATTATTGCCATTGGAGGACCGCATGGTCATAACTCCGCTCCGAAAGGACCCTCACAATGGCTGGCGACAATTGTTCGCGTGCCGCCCCAACGACCACGCTTTCAAAAACTGTATTTTTTTTCTTGTTGCGTGCGTCTTTTATTGTACTCCAGTTAGGTGCAGGACGATGCAGAGGTTTAAAAGTACGTTTACGGCGTCAAGGATTTCATGGAGAACGTCTTACCTGACATTTGATCTCTTCCGACAAGAAAGGGACTCCAGAAGAACAACGGGTTGTCGAGGACTGTTATGTTTTCATTTTGCTCTTTCTGTTGACCTCTTTGGAACACTTTTGCACGTGGTCATCTCCTCCCAAACACCTGCGTGGACCTTCTCTTGAACTTTCTTTATTTCGATCCGAAGCGATCGTTTTACCTTCGCAATACTTCACTATTGTTAGTCATATTTTCCGTCTGCGTATATAATTAATAACAAATAAATAACCCTATTTTTATGAACACTTATATTTACTCCAAAACACAAATAAATAAAATAACATACATCATTTCAATCCTTTTTGTGGATCATCTTCAGGCAAAATGTCTTCAGGCAATTTACCTGAAGTTGATCCACAAAAAGGATTAAAACGTTGTATGTTATTTTATTTATTTGTTTTAGAGAAAATACATGTCTGTTCATAAAAAATAGGGTCATTTATTTGTTATTAACTTCACTATTGTGATTAATGCACTTTTATAAGAAATATACACTTTTCAGAAGAGGTGATAAAATGTCATTTTCGAAACTAAAATATTACTGAATTTTATGAGGGATTCTCAGCAAAATGTAGTATTAATGTGTTAATAATACTCATTTACATGAATTTTTTGTGAATTTTTTTTCTCTTATACATTTTAATTATGGGAAAACCGGATGTGATAATTCCGAAGAATGATTGTTTTCCTTTCTTTTGTGCTGCATTAATAATTTATCTTCATCTAATATGCGTTGATCTATAAAATGAGTACCACAAGTGGCGGATCTTGACCGTAATGGACCGGGAGCGGGGGGTTAAGCGGGGAGGAATCTGGTGACCATGGAATAATCATTTCTATTCGAAAATTATGGTTTTACAACACAGATAATGTTTATAAATTTTGATGAGTTCACGTATTTTATTAAAAGACAATAATTTTGAAAATAAAATATATCAGCTTATCAAATATATAATTAACGATTTATTAAATAGTGGCCAAATTTATTAATTGTTTAAAATGGCAAATACGTATTAAATGATAAGGATTTTGTGACCAAATCATAATTTTGTAAATATACAAATCAAGTAACTAAAGAAAATATATATTAATGCAGACATAATGAAACAACAAATATATGAAAGTTATTTAATAAAATCCCAATCAAGAGTTTTGCTTAGGATATATCCTTCAAAACAACTGTCTTGGAGTCTTCTTCTTAATCCGAGTACCGATAAATAATGTTATACTAGTGAGATAACAAACAGCTTAGTACGTACATAGAGACTACACAACGTATGGAAGGAAAAACATATTCCCGTAAATGAATAGAATTCCAGTATTGCAGAGTTTAGCCTGTTGAAATTATGATACAAATTTGTATTTCGTTTGCCTATAACAAGTAAAATTAATGAGCGAAAAATATAAAACTTTTACAATGTATGCCTTTCATCAATTTCAATTTTATCTGTGACGAGTTGAGACCCATTGGGGGGCGGGGGTCCTGTAGCCCCCTTATCCCTCCCCACTTAGATCTGCCACTGGATACCTCAGTTCTAAAGAAGAAACGTCTGGTGGTCAATAATACTACCCTTGTAAACATTTTACTAATCAGAGAGTATTTCATTGGTACTTATTCAATTAATGAAATAACACTATTGTTGAACATGTTTATCACATGACACAAACACGTGGATTCTGTGGTGAGTTTCGTAATTGGACAAAGTAGAGTAGTTGATGATGAATAAAGGGTAAACCCTATTCGTTTTACTGAACGACTCTTGTTTTACTCAATCGCGCTTATCATTAACCACAGAGCTCATATCGTATTAGGCATATTTTACATTTATCTTTCATTGTTCAATATTTTTATTGCACATAACATGTTTATTTTTAAGTTTTTAGTCTTATCAAATTTTTAAAAACACGGTGCTTTTGAGGCAATATTATTATTGCATGAATGAAACATGTTAGTCAAAAATTATAGAATATGTCAAATAATTTGCAACAGAGGTAGTATGTTATGACATTGTATAATAATAAAAATAAAAATAATAATAATAATAATAATAGCAAAAACTATATCTGCCACTCGGAACCAAATTGAAAACCGTCATCGAATTAGTAGCAATTTAAAGATTATCTGTATCCAATCAATAACGACGTTACCCTGAAATATCTCCTAAACGTGTAGGGATACCGAAGCGGGGTTTACTAAGGTAACTAAGGTAAGTCTTGACCTGAGGATTTTTTAGCTACGGACATATTGACACTTTTATTGGTTTTTAATACAACTGTGTAAGTTTTCACTACTACTTTAACGACCAAGGAAAGACGAACACAAAGATATGCCATTCATTGTATTTAAGCGAACAATAGCAGCGTAAGAGTCCTGCAAATATTGAGAAATTTGATTATATCGAAAAATAAATGAACTCATTATTAAACTGGAAGACCTCTCCCCGATACGAGCCAAGGTCAATCTCTTTCAATTCATTATATTCGGGAACGTTTAAATATTGGCAGCTCTGTAACGCTGCTGTTGTTCCTTCAAATTCAATAAATATTATATCATAGTATTTGTCTCTCATCGTGCTTTTAAGTAGCACTTAAAAATTCATACTTCCATTAAAATCCAATAAAATTGTCTATCTTCGCAGCTAAAACAGCTACAAATATTTTAGATGCGGCGAATGATCAGCCTCATGTCACGATTTATTTTAGTTAAAACCGCATTTCGATATCTTTATTCGCGTAGAAGATATTTTAAAGTGACCGCTCTTAATAAAGCAGCGTATATTATAATGTAATATATAAAATGTATGTAGTACATGAGTGAGTGTGTGTGAAGTTGTAAGGATGTTTGCTTATATAAACAGCAATATTTGTCGTAACTCTCTGCATAATAGTTAAAGCAATAACCCATACATGATTTTATTGCCATAACTCGATGCGAGACTGAACAGCTCGCATGACTTAAAACGTGTGTCTCATTTCTGATAACGTTTGATGGAACAAGGGGCACTAAGAAATATTTAAACTGCAAAGCCAGTTTTTAACAATCGATGAGACTTTTCTTTGCTCTCAATGGCCACAAATAATCAAAATGGTCCACTTGGTAAAAAAATGACACGTTGCATTTCATGACAAACTCTGAAATATTTTGTTGATATTACTGGAACTGTGCTTACAAAAAACCGAACATAAATTGTTCTCAAATCCGGAGAAGGATAACTTGTGGACGTTCTGATTGAAGAAAATCATCTCCCAAAATCCATTTAGCTCAACCTTTAATTAAAATTTATTTCTCCAATCAATCTAATATTCTATGATAAAAATATATTAAAGGTAGCCTATGTTGGTTATTTTGTGATAGGTATGTTTTTAGTTTCAAACACAACAACTTCTATAGGTATTTCGTAAGGTGCTTTACCAATAATATAAATACACTTACATGGATACATAGCATTGTGAAAAAATGTAAACAATTAGTATAATATATGTATAAAAAATGAGTAATGAATAATATGATATAGCACACATATATTTTTAACAATCTCGTCAACCCTAACAGACGCAAATACCGCTTAAGACTCAAAGAATGCATTCTGTAATTTAGACAACTTACCCGTGTCAGATCGTAAATTTACTGTATTACATGACGGTTTTTGTTAATAATTTCTGAGAAATTTCGCTTTTCTCATACATCGACAACGTATGCTTGTCGAATAACTGCGTGACTAGTAGATTGAATACTTCAACTTTCCCATCAGTATTTATTTGCTTGTCAATATTTTATCATAGTGAATGTTTCGTAAAGCCAAGAACAGGGTGTCGTTCATAGAAAATGACATTTTGCCAGTTTGATACGATGATATGACGACCCAATGTACTGTCGGAGATTTCGAGTTGAGAATATTTGACTTCAGGTTAGAGAAGAGATAATGATAATGAGTGTGAGTATGTCGTTTGCAATCAACTTTATATTAAAATGGTAATGATATTACTATGTTTTGTGACGAAACCCATCATGGAACTTCTGCTCCCTTATCAGAGGCGGACTTAGGCATAGGCAAAAGAGGCAAGTGCCTTAGTGCGCAATATTTTGGGGGAGAAAAAAAAGAGACGAAGAAATAGCAATATTTCTAAAGTAATAATAATAATATTATAAGTCTGTTCTATAATTTTAAATCCTTTTTTAATCTTGTGGGTAAGTCCAAATTATAGTACTTATTTATGTTTATACTACTTTGTACCTGATGATAAGAGATATGAATAATTTAAACAAAAATACAAATCATTAATAAATATAAACAGTAAAAAGATATAAAATGAATAATAATAAATAGAAATAATAATTAAATAACTAAATTTGTGTATATAAAATCTGCTCAAGAAGGGCGCTATATTTACTACTGTCAAACTTGTAAATCCACCTCCGTCCCTTATATTTCCGATGCATGGAGGCCATTGCTCTTGTGATACATTTTTTTTATTAACATTAACTTCCAGGGGAATATATGTTCAATGCCTTGTGACTCTGAAGGTAATCGTTTCTCTTAAATGTCAGCGCGGAGTTACGATGTTACACGCCAAACCACTTTGATAACTCGGTCATTTCTGTAGATATTATAAAATGATACATTGCAGTTTTCAAATGTATGTCTGTTAGGTAATTTATCGTTAACTCTTTACAGGAAAAATTATCAAAACGTTTTTCTGTAAAAAAAGAGGAAAAGAAAATGAAGTAAAATATATAACAAACTCTTAGAAAAGTTATATTTCGTTCGAGAACTGAAAGCAGAAGGGACTTACAATGAAAATGAATTACTTACTACACGAATCACAATTAAAATTTCCTTCCCCACTGACACTTGAAGAGTTCTCATTTTTTTATCTCTTTTCTCTCTCCTCGATGTTTCCTCGGGCTTGGTAATGTTTTCTTTTTTCTTTTCCACTGCACATCTATCAATTCACACAAGACAATGCAAAAGGAAACTGTGGGTTTCTTTTCCAAATTTTCCATCACGATTTTTCAAGGAATGTGAGTTTCTTTGCAACTTTTAACCAGCAGAACTTTGACAAAGGTTTATGTATTCTAAATTCCATTTTTATTTTCTTTTTTTTCTTATTTGTATAACTTTGTTACTACGAAAGGATGAGGAGAAGCTGAATTATGCAAGATGTTCATTCTAAGAGGACTTTTGTGAAGCTTCCTGCAGAAATAACAATTTGGTTTCTCCATCAAATTCTCCCATTTCTTTTGTGATAGCAAATGTTAAAAAAAATTTAAAGGCTATTTTTTTAGAATAAACGACTGAACGACCTTTCTCAAAACAATTCAAATCTTTTAGAAAAGGAAATAGGTTCTCTTCCCCCCCCCCTCCCGTGAATGAAAGGTGTTAATGACTTCGTTCATAATTATAAAGTATTAACACGTTGACTGCCGCAATGCTAAAGATTTTTTCTTGCTCCCGTGCCAAATCATTTTTTTATGCTTTAACGGGTGTGAAATAGCGAAAGATAATGTTTTTGTTGATAAATGACATTATTTTTGTCTTTTTTCAATAAATTAGAAGCATGAATCGCTCTTGCTTCACGCGGCCCTGCAAGCAAATCTTCCTTCTCGCGTCGCGCAGTGCAAGCGTCCTTGACAGCGCAACTCGGACATTTCTCGGAACTTACAACAATTAGTTGACCTTTGTTGCAGTGGCTATTCTTGAGTTCGGTCTGCTGACTCTATCAAATACATTTCGCATCTTATCGTAGAGTTCATAGATTTCGTAGAATGTAAAACATCGATATTACATTCTATTATTGGAATTCACATAAAATATTTTAAATAACTTACATTCACAAAAATATGCATTACGTGCTTCACATTTTAAAAAATCATCGCGCTAAAACATATTTTTTGTCCAGGAGGCTGTGGAGCATTGTCCTACGTAAATACAGCGTTTTAGCGTGAAACAAGGCAGAGCGACGCGCCCTTAAAGAAGAACGAGCACGCGAAGCATCCGCGATTCACGCAGCGTAGCTGACTAGGGTAAGTATGAAGCATCCGCGATTCATACAGTAGTCAACGTGTTAAGATATGGAAAGACTAGATCATCCTATTTACTTTTTCACACGTCGTGCTAACTGCTTGAAATATTTGGGCCATTTATTTAACAGTTTCAGTTCAATAAACCATTCATTTAACAATAAAAAATTAATAACATTTCAAAATAAACAACTTTCCAAATAGTATGAATATGAAGGGGTTTTAGTAAAGTTAAACGTAAAAGTAACAGTTTATATAAGAAATTTTAATATTAGAAAAATATATGCTTCAATGGTAAGTACCGAGACACGATACTCCTTCGCCATCGCCAAAGTTTCGCGATGCAGTGCACACATTGGCAACTACTGCTCTACAGAGTATTAGGTCTAGTTCGCAGAAGGCACTGTAGTCGAGTGGATAGTGGCGAGTAAATGAACCTGTTCGGGCGAAAGTAATCAGTTGAGTAGTGCAGTAAAATTGATTGAAGTTTTATAAAATGAATTAATCGTCACTATCCTGTGAAGATGACAGACGATGTTGGAGTAATATCCCCCACCCCATCTAACCACAAAAACGCTGGTCATGTATCTGTAAGACAAATGACACATCAAATCCTTCAAAACAGGTCTATCATTTATCGCTATTACGTTGTAATCATCGCCAAATGAAGACAATTAGAATTATATTAAACAAATGAAAGTGTGTGTTTCAGCAGCTGGTTGTTGCAAGCACACCACCCATAAAAATGTAATCGCAGTTTCCAAGTTTAAAACGGTCATTCACTAATACGTTTCTAATAAATTAAGGTCATTGGATATATTATAATAACCATTAAATGTTATAAATAAATGCAAGAAAATTCATGAAAACACCACCGGCAAAAACCCATGTTAGGCCTTGTTGATTGGTGAATGCTACAATGTGTATTCCAGCGGTGCATACCTCTTATAAAATAATAAACGGGAAAACATGTTAATATTGCGAACCAGCCTGAACACGGTCGGCTTAACAGATTTAATAAGTAGTTGTTGATACCGTCGCATACCTATCTTATCCGCGCCCACGATCTTCTCTATAGCCTCTGTTCCAGTTTAACACCAACTAAATAATCCGTGTCTGAAAAAATCACTCGCCCACTTGTAATTTCCTCGTTTAGAAGAGTCACTAAATCCCTTGCCGTCGGACTATTTACTGGCACATTGCGAACCAGCGTTTCACGAAGTACTTGTTCAAGTGAAGACTGCTGTAAAACAGAGGTCTGACAAGATAAGATTCAGAGTGATAAAGAACTATTAATAAACAAATGCACCAATGGGGAAGTGGGGTTGGGAATGATACTCGTCTATCTACTTTACTGAACAGAGCTCTCTAAACTATTCTACTAAATACGTTTGTCCTAACACGTTTATTTACAGAATCACACGATACTACTACATTACAGGCGTAGTGCGAACCAGCCCTAAAAGAAATGTGTCTGGTTAATTGAATAGGCTACGGTAATATTACTTGCCCAGCAATGTAAGTTTTAGAGGTCATTAAACGATTGTACTTAACAGTTTTCCTCTTATTTGAAACTAAAACTTGTGCAAAATATCATCGCGATCGGAATAAAAATACAGATATTTATAAACGACAAACAGAATTACTAAAGCATTCTTCTTTATACATGACTTCAATAACACATTGTACATAACTTAATATACAAGTGTTTGAACATGTCAGCTTATTTCCAATAAGTAAAAGATACAGAAACTTTACAATTTGTTAGTCACAATAATAATTTCCTTTCTAAATGTAAGCGTTCAAAATCAAATCAAAATTTTCTTTAATATATTATGAAGTGGGATATCATTTTGTTGCACGAATAATCCTGAAGGGAACCCGTGTTTTGTAATGTCAATGCCTATATCAATCGTTCAGGGAGGTCGCGGTTAGGAAGGTAGTGATATACAGAGCGGAGTGCAGAGTAAGAGGAAATTCAACACCTTAGCTTGGGACCGAAAGGGTCTCACACAGAAGACAGTGCTTAACTTAATATAGAACGAATTGAATTTGAATGCACGGCGAATTCTTTCACGTGGCTTTAATGGCCAGTAACGCACCTGTACACCACCAAAGAGAGATCACAAAACGAAGACAAAAAGGATCTTTTGAATCTTTTCAATGTTGATCTCTTTTAGATAGTATATTCAATGATGACACAATAGTAGTGTCTGCTTAGAAGCAATTGAATAGCTTCAAGAAAGCTTTATAATCTCCGAGAAATATTCCGACAAATAAAACAAAAGAGAACAAAGTTCTTTTGTCGGTTGAATAGTATTAATGAAGAGTCATAAAAATGTAGCATAGTGTCTTAAAATGTCCAATATGTCCAATTGACAGCCGGAAATTCGAATCCCGCGAGATGGTGTAGTGTATACAATCAAGTTTTGTATTAAATTTTTTATTATTATGAATTTGAAGAAAAAAAGGATGCTGTATATGTTTTTAAATCCCAGTCAGCCGTACTAATAAAAGCTCGAAGTAAGCCGATACTACATGCTTAATCCGGAAGTAGTTACTTCTAGCTTAAGTTCGTCGTAAGTAAGGAGTATATTTTCACCAATAACGGCGTAGTAAGACTAGCGTAACTAGTCTTGGAGTTAAGTCCGAGTAATGAGGAATAACACTTGGAAACGTCAAATCGTGCACACTCTGACGTTTTGATCGAGAAATTTAGTATTCCGTGACATCTCGACTTTGCATTTTCATCTGTTTCTATATCCTGTGCGAAGTAAATGTTGGTGGCGTCAGTTCATTCTGGTTCTTTCTTACAGCTGCGTTGTTCGAGAGAGGTTGATATTCGAAGTGTGACAGTGTGTTGTACCACGTGGGTTTTTGTGTGATAGTGTGTGCTTGAAGTTGTGTAAAATAATTTGTGTTTGTTGCGTGTACTTGTCATAGTTTGTTGTGTGCGCTTATTTGAGTAGCAAGTGAAAGTTGGTGAATTTTTGTAGAGTGAAAGGGTCTTGATTGGAAGCATTTTTGAGAGGTTTAGTGAAAGTGTTGTGTGAGTGTGTGTGGGGGAGAGAAAGAATAAATTTAAAAAAAAATTAAAAAATTGTTTGTCTGTTTTTCTCTTGTGCTATGAGTGAAAAGAGAATTCGCAAAAGCGTGAACTAGGAGAGCGAGGAGAAGGTGAATCAATTTGTTTTACAATGGTATCTTTTGCTAATATACCAAGTGGAACTTTGTTGTTCTTATATAAATGTATTTGTTTAGGAATTGTTGAAGAATTTGATAAATGTTCATGTTGATGCTCTGGAGAAAAAAAGTTATAACTATTGTTATGAAGAGGAAGAATGCAGCTTGGAAAAAATATTACAGAAAAGTAGAACACTATATTCCTGATTTTACGTAAATTTGATGTAATTTTGTAGGTACTCATTTTAAATATATTTTCTAGAGATTTTATGGTCTGAATTGTAGGTCTAGAGACACCAAACAGCTAGTTATACAATGGAAAGGGATGAAAATGAAATCTAAAAAGGAAATTTTCTACGTTCAAAGTTGAAAGTAGAAAGACGGGAGGTGACTCAAAATCGAAGGAACCTTCAACTGAGTTTCAAGACATTATGAGCATGATACCGGTTCAGTATTTCTGTTCGAAATGTTCATATGATTCAAATGATTATATAGATGAGGTATGTAGTATAAAAAATGGTAAACATATTTCTTTGCATTTCACATGCCCGAGATAAGAAAATAATTACAGTATCTATTGTGTTGCCTAACATTTTATAGTTAATTTTTTTCTTTTAAAAATTCAAATGAATTCTACTCTTCCTTTTCAAGTTGATTTTTCAGCTTGATACATTTCAAGAGACACAGAGCTGCAACGTTGTTGAAATATTACTCCAAGATGAAACATCAGATTCAACTCCATCTTCACCCCCTCCTGACCCTCTTCAACCTCTTGCATCCAAGTACTCAACAAGTCCCTTCTGTGGTAAAATAAAAGTGTATTATTTACTTTGTATATGAACAAAGTGTTTCTTCAAATTAATACTTCGTCCACATTGTATTGAACCAAAGTTTTTGTTGTTTGCAGTCTGAATTTGGTTCCGAAGAAATTCCAATTGCCCCTTCCCCGAGACAATACCAGAGGACATCAGATGGTGAAGGAGTTCAAAACTGATGTTAACGTTGGGCATTTATTTTCGTGGTACATTTTCTCTCAGACACCCGTCACAAAATTCAATATATAATGATTGAATACTTCAGCGATAAAAATGTAGAAAGGGTCAAGCATTTTAGGAGGCGTTGTACGTAATGACAGCTGTATTGAATCTGTTCCGTCCTCGGCACATGGTCAATGACGCTAACCCAAAACACTCGCTGCCCCGCCGCGCCCGATGCTTTCCGCATCCGTATCTACTGAAGGGGCAGACGAAGATGGGGATCCGAAAGTGTGCCGTGCCGAGACAAAACCAGGGGACTTCGCGTAATGACTGTTCATATGTGAGTTTAATAGTTTTTTTTAACCTAAGTTGATACAACATTCGTACAGAAAAAAATCATAAGATTTCTGATTTGTTTTTATTTTGTTCTACTAAGGTTAGTTTATATCCAGAAATGTAATCTTTTTACCCCATTTTATTCACAAATTATACACTTTGATGGATTTAATTACATAACAAAAGGTTTACTAATTTTACTATGTGGAATTTATTGTAAAGTGGATTGCAATTGTTAGAGCAGATACATCAAATAATTTTCTTCATACGAAACTCCTTAATATTAAAAGTTAATTAATGCACTTGGTATTTTATGTACTTATCATAACATTTTCTCTTCGAAGAATAAATTTGACTTCTAAATGGAGAATTTTCCGCAAATGTAGATGTTCACAGTGAGGGAAGAAGCGAGAAGAACACAAATTAAAAATGGAAGTTCTGAAAAAAATTAATGAAGCAGACTGCAGCTTTAGAAATTTTCTCTCTCCAAAAAGAACTGTTGGAGAGAGAATTGAATAATTAATGTAGGAATTATATAATGAAAAAATAAATTTCCTTTTTATCACTATTGTTTTATTGACTTATGGCAAGGTACATATATTTAAAAAATTTCTCTATAAATGCTCCTCTAACAGCAGCTCCACGGACGTTGCGAGGAAGAACTTCAGGCAGTGGTAGATCAACATCCTCAACATCCTTCTCGATAAATTCCTGCGCATTAAGTGATATGGCCAAGTTGTGTAGCATGGCTAAAGCAACTACGTAAAATTTTGAATTATTCAGGCTTGTCCGAAATACAGAATGGAGGCACCTAAATCTAGTTTTCCATACACCAAAGAATCGTTTCACTATGTTTCTTGTTTCAGTGTAGGTCTTATTGTAAGCAATATCTTTCCTGCTCCTTGGAGTTGTCACTGGAGTGAACAGATCTCCCAAAAACCTCCCCCGAAAAACACAACATTCAAACCTCTCTTTCAACAGGGACTCGTTGAAGATTCTCGAGTCGTGGGCACAGCCATACCAGCGGGCAACAATATCCATTATGTGTAGAGAGGCATCGCAGACAACCTATAAGTAGTTTTATTATTTTTACAATACATTTTTTAGTAATAAATTTGTTATAAATATTCAATTCGTATAGGATATGTATTATATTATATGTCTGTATTAATACCTTACCTGGATATTGAGGGATAGAAAATTCTTCCAATTTATATAAAACTGTCCAACATCACTGCGAACATTTGGTATTCTAATGTGGGAGCAGTCAATGCACCCAGTAACACCTTTCAAACAACATATTGCGGCAAATCCGTTTGCTTTACGAGCTTGTCCCTCCACAGTCTCAGGTATTTTTATATATTTCCTCTTAGTTTGCACGATTGCAAGAGCCATCCTCCTACAAACATTCGTCGGGGATTGCTGACTCAAACCATGCATGTCAGCACAATAATCTTGCATCTGTAATATAAATACAAGTTTGTAGTATGAGCACTGTAAATATTATCTTGTCCTCCATCAAATCTTCATTAAAGGCCGCGTTACGTTTACTATAACCCTAAGGCTTGGTAATTGTGGAGCTTTAGCAACATTATCAAAGCATGATAAATTAAAAGTCGTTTCTATGTTGCTCATTTTTTTATTATTCGCCAAAAATATTCCTCAACACTCAGTGTATGTTACTGACGATGGTTGCTATGCAGCCGAAAAAGCTTTCTAATACCAATAATAAAAAAATGAGCAACATAGAAACGACTTTTAATTTATCATGCTATAACCCTAAGGACAAAAAATGTGGCACACCAACGATAACAGCTTGAAGACTGATATACAATTCGTAATGTCAGATGTCCACAGTTCTATATTATTTTCAGTACTCTGCTTTCACATATATTACAATTGAAACATTGATAAACATTAATTGAAATAATGATATTTTATAGTTCTATTTATTCAACAGCTTCGTGACGACATAAAATAACTAAATTAGCGTTCTCTAAACCTTGATAATTCACATCATAGTCAAAGATAATTCCCTTCATTGAATACATGCAGAAATGTAAAATCTTGATACATTCAGAATAAAACCAACAATTTTTAAGTATTAAATACTTGAAAGGCGAATAATTTAATCATTTAATTTCAATGCCTTGATTTAATACAACAAAACTTTTCCCCCTACTACCTCAGGAATGTTACAATGCTAGCTGATTACTTCATTTTAGAAAGTTATAATCGAATTTGTATAATATAATGAAACAAAGGTCACCTCATTTCTTCCCCAATTCCCCTCCTCCTCTGCTTCCATCTCCTAGGTAACCCCCAAATGACTGCCTAACACGAATTGCTGATTTCTACGAATTTAAGTAATATCTGAATAAATGAAAATTAGTTGTAACAAAAGCAACTATTTGCTTTAAACAATACAAGTTAAGAAAAAACACAACAAACTAAGAAAAAATGTAATATTCGTACCACATGCTCCATGTAGAAAAAACAGAACAGCGCCACAAGAACAAGTGAATTGAATTGATGGTCGAAGTTGGCGATAAATTTAGGTTTTAAAAAGTCCGAAACGCGAGGTACGCTTATTACCCTTGCGGACGATGGCGAATAAAAATGTTGGCACTATTGTGTAGCCAGTTCATCAAACCAGTTAGACTGTCAATGAATAAATAAACAAATTAATTAAATAAATAATTAGTGATTTATTGTGAAGAGATTAGTGAGAAAAGGTCAATGACCACGTTGAGGAGAATAAACTACATAGAAATCTCTTAAATTGTGGTGAACCTCACCGCTAGGTAATAGATTAATTATGGTATACTAAATGAAAATGGGAGACGGGACCGAGATCCCTCTACGAGGCCACCTCAGAGGTCTTTACGTCTCGCAAGTTGAATGAAAATGGAAGACGGGCCCTGGAGGCGAACGGGCTGGCGCAGATGGTAAGCGCATGAGCGTGGTAAGCGCATGAGCGCGTTAAGCTCAAAGTCCCGAGTTCGAATCTCGGTCCCGTCTCCCATTTTCATTTAACATAACATGAGAATAAACTAATTTACTGCTACTACTGTACAATAAACTAATAAGCACAGTGTGATCCTTTTGTATCACATTTTCTCTGATTAAAGTTACATTACTTTAAGTATATGTTATGTTTACAGTAGAGAAATGAAAGATGTCACAGTTCTCACAGAAACATAAGATATAATTTATAATATAAGTAGCTATACTGATGGTTTATATTGTGATTCACCTTTGGTCACCCCCTCTGCGTGGTACTGCGCGTAGAATGCGTGCTAGGTTGGAAAACCAAAACTGCGACTGACGTGATTTCGCCCCAGTAACTTGAGTGCAGCAACGAGATTTGCACTGGGCAGCAAACGACTACTCCCAGAATGACTACATTGACTCAAGTCGGTGGATTTTAAATTCCAAAAAACATCTATTAAATCATTCAGGGTCTGAAAGGAGTCCGACTGAACCGGCACGGTTATGATAGTTATTCAGAACAATTTTCCATCTGTCATGTAACTCTTATTAACACTTCAGACACACCGAAACTCGACTACCATGAAATAAAATTATTCTAAATAAATTTCTAAGTAGGTGGTGCTGCTAACTCGGATGACTCCTACATAAAATATTTCTCAGCAACATGCAACTGGGAATAACACTCATGATTGAAATAAAATGAATTAATTAAGGGAAAGATTGTTGACTGTGCATTACAGAAAAAATGATTAACAATACATAGGTGTGTGTAATATATATGCGTATATGTATATAATTATACATATGTATATTGCGAGTGATTATGCATCAAAACATTCGGAAAAATAAAAAAAGGACAATGTTCTTAAAATTTGATCCCCCATGTCCACCTCCCTCGAAGTACGCCTCTGTGGACAAACCCAAATACATTGAAAAGTGCATTCCAGAAGGATTCACTCATTTTTGCGTAAGGGTGATGTTAGAAATGTCCACTTTCAAACGGAAAACTAAAAAAGATTGCTCGAAAAGGGACCTTGTAGTTGAGGGACATTTTAGCTACAAGTTTATCTATTTGTTGAGTCTGATCAAGAGATGAGAGATCTACTTTAATTCAGTCAGATTAGAACGTTTTCCAAAGAAATAATTGAACTTAAGGTTATTTATGGTGAAGTGGTACGACAAATAGAGCAAACCTCTAATTTTGTGGGAATTCGTTTCACCATAACTAAGAAATTCATGTTTCATTTTATTTCAGTTTTAGAAACTAGTAAAATTATATAAATACGTGAAATAAGTACCGATTTTTAATTTTTTTATGAACTGCTCTCAATTTCAACAAATCTTCCTGCAGTTCAGTGCTAACGTACTTTAATTCAAAGAATTATAAACAGTTAACTTGAGAAAAACTAAGCATCAAACTTCGGCGATTTCTGATTTCCTCTCGTCCGTAGTGAGTAAACATTTAAATTGTTTGTACCGGTTTTACAAACTAGAGGGTAAGAATTTATGCATTACTTATTTATAAAAACCTAAAATGGTACCATCCAACTTTCCAGCACCACCGGTTCTTGAGATATTAACTGGTCATTACAACTTCAGAACACACTGGAAGAAAAGTGATACTACATTCTTAGGTCTCCATATCCAAGACAACCTCAAATGGAATTGTCACGTTGACAATCTTAATTTCCAATTAAGCAAATTGTGTTACGCATTCCGAATCTTAGTTAATGCAGTTAGTCCACGTATTTCCCGATGCGTATATTTTGCAAACGTTTACTCCCATTTACGTTACGGCATTACCTTCTGGGGCAATTCCGGTTAGAGTATTCAAACTTTCAGAATTCAGAAGAGGATAGTTCGGATAATTTGTAAATCTCACCCCCAAACTCTTGTAAACCTTTATTCAAGGAATTGAATATCTTAACACTTCCCTGCATTTATATTTATGAAACGAGTGTGTTTGTTAAGACCGAATTACTGAAGTGCCACCCTTTCTTTATACGAAACAGTCTCGTTCACGAACACAATACTCGCAATAGAAATAATATTCATCACCCTAGAGTGTCAACCACTCTTTGCCAAAAAGAACCATACCATTCGGGAATCGTTCTATATAATTCCCTGCCCAAGAATATAAAAGATATTATGAAATTGAATATCTTCAAATCCGCGGTTAAAAACTATCTCCTGCACCAGTGCTTCTACAATGTAAAAGAATTTATTGATTTTAATAAAAGTTAAATCCGCCTTGTACTTTATCACGCCATTGCTGTAGTACTTTTAAAATAAATTATGAGAATTTCAAAACTATTTTCTTGCATGATTGTTGCGTCTTATGATTCATATTAATATAGTTTCATGTGTACTCAACTTTGGCACGGTTGTGTGCATTAATTCAGTAAATTAATTCAGTAAACTCCTGGCCCGGGTTTTTTCTCCGTTTTTCCTTCGGGTAGAGGTGGATTTCTTATACAGGTTCTCTAGGCTTTCTCTAGGGTCGTGTTTATTTTAACAATACATCGTGAATTTAGTGTTATTTCAATTCTTATGCTTTGTAAACACTATACACAGAATAATCTATAGTTCGATAATAATTTGGAGATGCAAATTTTTTGCGTTAAATTACAAACATATTGACATTCTATTAGTATTATAACTCGCAGCTAACTTTTCATCTTATCTAGGAATTTTGCTGAAATTTTTGAATCCGCCTCTGTCTTAGGGCCCTTGATCAGAATTGATGGGATGGTCCCTTGCTTGCTTCCGGAGAGTAAATTAGTTTATTGTCCTCCACGTGGTCATACGCAGTTTGTACTGTTTTTTTGACAATAAATTTATTTATTTATTTAAAATAAATTAAACAGATGAAATAGTAATGACAAGGACACAGTTGACCATGTACTCCGTGAATGCAGACTCGTCGGAGCAGAAAGAGCAAAGTGGAATAGTGAACTAAAAAAAACATGGAATATTTTTGCACATATTTCTTTCGTGTACCACGTTCACCTGACCGAAAGTTATCACATATCTTCTCCACATGTAGGGAACACGGAAGAAATATATGCTAAAAAATAACGAACCTTAGCATGTTGCTGCGTGTGACATCGGTAATTAAGTGCACACATCATAGTGTGTCGCCTGGTATAATTATCTCCTGTATGGGGTGTGTCTCAGACCTTCCGGGGTTTTAGGTCTGGGTGGAAATGGTGTACAGTTGTGGAAGGCGAGCGGGTGGTGTAGTGGTAAACACCCCTGCGATCAAAGCAGGAGTCCTGGCTCGTCACCACTTTCACCTAACCGTAAGTTATCACAAGGAATATTTAGTACCAAGGACTTGAAGAAGTGTATCTGCAAGAAAGAAGTTTGTCATGCGTTTGAGGAATATGTGCCACAAATTACAGTAATAAGAAAGGAGTATGCAATAGATACTAGACAGTTTTATGTTCCAAAATTGCTAAACAGGAACAATCATGTACGGAAAAAGGAGATAGTAACAAGACAGATACGAAAAACACACGGAGACCATGGAGAAGAAACGAAAATTACCAAAACTGCGTACCATGAAGTAAAATGGAAGGATGGAAATATAATAGAAATAGAAAATGAAACCCAGGAAGTGACTGAATGGTCGAGACACTGAAATATGTACATATAATGAAAATGAAAACAAAAAAGAACTTAAAAAATTACTTATTTAAAGATGAATACTTCAAGAGTACAAATGCTTCTTCTCATTAAGTTGTATATTAGACTCTTAACAGTTATTTTTGATTGTTTGAATCAGTTATAATGTATTCCCAAAATAGCATAGCTATTGAGTCAAAAAGCATTTCATTACAGTCTGTGAGGGACTGGGAGACTGGTACCAAAAAAGGACTTCTGTGTGGTGTTCAACACATCAATATTGTAAACGAAGCCATATCCGGACTCTTGCGCATTCCAAGAGCTTTGAGCAAATGCTTGCTTCTGCTGAGTGACGAATCTTGTCAACAGCATTTCGTCGTCGACTTCTTTATATAGAAGTGAATTGAGAGAAACTCGCTTTCGGAGGTGTTGGAGTGCGAGAGGACTCGTGCGCGTAGCCTGAAGCTGAGGTCGCCGCCCCGGAGCGTCTCACGCGCGGAGTGGGTGAAAGGGAGAAAGGGTGAAAGGGCGAGAGGGCGTCCGTGCGAGCAAATCCGCGCTCGCGGCACCGCGCCGCTGCAATATGTTTAACGTTCGTCTTAGGAATTATCTTTTAAGTATCTCCGTAACACGTGTAACTCTCACACGCCTGTTTACCGACGGCTTTGTTGCGTCTGTGTGCGCCCTTTCCCCTGCCGCTGCTGTGATAGGTCCCAGCGCGCCACTCGGCCTCTGCGACTGCCGCACACCCTCAGCCACTCCACGCGGTTTTATGAGTGTGAGGGTCGGGTCTTCGTGCAGGCGCTCATCATAGAGACTAATGACAAATTGGTATTCACTCTTATAATTAATATATCACTATCGTCAAGCTCATACATTGTAGTAAAACACCGAGTCGTGAGCCAAAGTTACTGACTTAGGTGAGATGAAGTCAAGGTGAACCCTGACGCGCAGTAGCGTACCTAGAACTCATGATCCCTGGGCAGAGGGATTTTATGGAGACCCCTGTTCCGACCACTCATCAACTTCTTTGCAAGTTAAGGATTATGTAAAAAAAATGAAATAGAATTTGGGGTCATTTAATAAGAACAGTCATTAGTTTTTCTAGTTTTGTAAAAATATTATAGTATGTTTAAGTTCAATTTTTCGTTTTTACATTATTTTTGATCACACATTTTGAGGCCCCTCACAGGATGAGGCCTAGGTACGCTAATGCTGACGCCCATGGTTCTGGGTACAAACTCCACGTAAGATATAACGATAAGTTCACGTTTTCATACTCGAGGAAGTCAATGAAAAACCAATGTGGATCGCGCTTTCACATCTAAACCACACCTCATTTTTTCCAAGAATAACCATTTAAACAAATGCATTGACAGTTCTGAGACCCCACCGAAGATGGTTCCAATCAGCCTTCAGGTTGAACCTATGGAGAGTATTCCGTCACAAACTTTACGTGAATCGACATTCAGATTCGATCAGTACCGTGCGTAGTAGAAGTACGCTTTCTTCCTCATAGCTTAGACAAGAAATGTGACACGAGACTCAATCACGGAAGTGAGATGCGACTGATACGAACGGAATATGAATGCTAATAAGTTGATTTTCTATCAAAATAAGTTGAGTATGCGAGAGTTAATTCATCTAACCTTCCATTGGGACCCGTCACCCAGAACGAGGTATGACGCAAGGACACGTCGTCACGGATTCATTTAGAGAAAAGTGGTGGAACTTACAAGTCACACCACATTTCCATTAAATATAGGACTAGTACTCATGTTAGACAAAGAACTGAAAAGTATATTTGTTTCCTTTATTTTTATTGTACTTTATTACATTGTGAATTATAATGATGAAAAATATGATTTTAACAGTTAATAATACAGTACAAACAACATTCAGGAACTCGCTTGACTCGTTTGAAATGCATAAGACCACATAAGAACATGGCGGCTGACGGCGACGTTTTTGTCATTTATCACGAATTGCGCAAGGAAATTCTCTAATTTATACAAATAATATTTAACTCTTTTATAGTAGGCATAGTTTACTATATTTAACTGACCAAACTATTCCCCCACTATTCCAACTAATAGATTTTACTATAGAGAATATAGATATGGTCCAAATTATTTTAAAAATGTACACCACATTTCTTTTCATTGCCCCAACTGTCCCGTCTCGCGTGGCGTCATACCCATTACCGACACGACAATAGAGCTATTGCGTACCATGTTAAATTTACATTTAAGAAATGGGTAACTAATGCACCCGGTATACGTGGTCGTCTCACACATCCAATGGCAACTCGCCAGTGCTCAATGGAAATTATTGCTACAGTTACAAATAATAGTACTAACAAATAATAATAATAAAATGAGTAATACAGTATACATATCTTTTGAATATTTTTTTTGTTTCGTTCTGAAACACACAGGAAATTCACTAAACGTTCACAATTCGCACTTCACTTTCCTGCGGCACTTGCAGGTATACGGCTCAGCGGAGCTACGACGCACATGTCCTTTCACTTCGGCGTCTCAGACAAGATTTTTTATTTTTTAATATTGTAAATAATTGAATTTTATTTTCATCTTTTTTTCTATGGCAAAACTGGTATATTTTACATTATAATTTATTTCTCTTATTTAAATATCTTTTGTAAATATGTTTATATTAATTGTATATATTCGTGTCCTGACCGTTGGTTTCCCGTGGTTCCCAACGGTGCTCATTTAATCGGTAGTTGCAGTATACTTAAAAGATATTTTACAACTAAATAAACTATATTAAAGATGCACTAAAGGATTCTAAAAAAATAATAATAATATTACTATACAAATCACAAGTAAATAAAATTACAATCATTTTAAGTTCAAAACAAAGATTTCCAAAAATTAAAACTGCAACTACCCATTCAATGAGAGTGAATACCAGGGCATTGTATGCACAGCCCACGGCTCTACTTAAGGGGAATTTTAAAGGCGTACAAGCCTCGCCACATATTTGTGCATTAATAATGTTCGTAAATAAAGCGCCCTATTGAAATTGAAATTGAATTGCGTACCACCACGACGTACCATTTCCTGTGTGTCCGAACTCTGGAGATCACGAAAAATTGTTTCTTGCAACGTCAATCGGCTATTTATTTTTTTTCCGCCAGGACAAATAAGTCATCCCGTCACAAACAAAAAAGATATGACCAAAAAAATAGTACATTTCGTTTAACTCCAGAACCCAAAGTCTCCTATTTTCCATGAATAATTCTTGAAAATATGAAAATAATTATATTATTCATCTTTCACCATACAATTTTTCTGCATAAAAAACACCCCTAACTCTATATAACATGTTTTTAAGACGTCCTCAAGACAAAATTTATTTCCATTGGAATGGAATAAAGTTGGTGTTGCAAATTTGGTCAAATCCAGCAACATAGGTCCCGTGAACAGTCTGTAGAATCAACCTCTTTTATGTAAATGAGTGACATTTCTCTATAGTTTCGCTTCCGTGGATTATTTCCTGAAATCTCATAGGTTGATTTAAAAATTATGCCCTTGGGTAAAAAAAAGGTGTAAGAAATTTGTTGATAAACAAGCCTCTATTCATCAACAAATGCATACGAACATTCATTCTGTTTCCTTTCCAGACAAGTTTCAACAATCTCGTTCTTCGTTCTGTGGCATGTTCACTCTTGACTCGCAGGGCAATCGATACCTCTAGTTCGATGCGTGATCGACTTGTGACGAAACGCGCTAGCGCGCGCCGTGTAACAGGCGCAGGTCATCATGTTTTCGACCGCACGTCATTTCAATCTCTTGTCCACGTCTCATTTGACTCTGAAGTCGACAACTGCTCTCCAAATCGTCCTCAACGAGGCACCACGCATCTCTCGGTGGCCTCATCACAATTAATCGGCCCACGAGACGATTTAATAATCAAGCAACTATGCTCTCACCTGCAACCATGCTTCCGATCACGAGCTCTAGGCTTTCAGCGAGTTGCCGGCCCTCCAACTACAAGCAAAACTTAAACCTAATTTTAATTCAACAATCCAGCCGTCACATCCCTAGCACATCGCGTCATCACGGCTGCACACCGAGGCATTGGAGGGTCAAATCATCATTTTCTCATCGCTGCAATTCCTCAAGACTTCAACGAGCACACAGCCATTCAGTTTTGTATCATTTGAGTACTTCCTTATTTTAATGTTTTTTAGGTAGTTAAATTCTTATGGTATTAAATTATTTTGTCGGTACTTCTATCTCTCAACTCCCATCTCATCCTCTTTCATTTTTGGTCCTTAGAAATCTTACCCCTCTACAACCCAAATGTACGTAAATTCTCCCTCGATTTTTTTGTACAGATGGTGAAGGAATTCAAAACTGATGTTAACGTTGGGAGTTTATTTTCGTGGTACATTTTCTCTCAGACGTGACTTATTCCTTCTATCCTGCATCAGAAAAATACACCCGTCACAAAATTCAATATATAATGATTGAATACTTCAGCGATAAAAATGTTGAAAGGGTCAAGCATTTTAGGAGGCGTTGTACGTAATGACAGCTGTATTGAATCTGTTCCGTCCTCGGCACATGGTCAATGACGCTAACCCAAAACACTCGCTGCCCCGCCGCGCCCGATGCTTTCCGCATCCGTATCTACTGAAGGGGCAGACGAAGATGGGGA
This sequence comes from Laupala kohalensis, assembly GCA_002313205.1. Taxonomy (NCBI): domain Eukaryota; kingdom Metazoa; phylum Arthropoda; class Insecta; order Orthoptera; family Trigonidiidae; genus Laupala; species Laupala kohalensis. Next base: position 514,316 of record NNCF01129731.1, read on the forward strand.
TCCGAAACTGTGCCGTGCGGAGGGGCGCCCGGCGGAATAATCAAATAGTGGATGTAATGTGAACGCTTTCGTTGCGCCTCTCTCCTTTCTGTGTGCGTCCGCCTGAGGCAGTGGAGTCCTCTTCCCCCTCACTCCACCCTTCGAATCCGCAGTGGCAGACAGTGATTGTGATGCGACGAACACAGCATCCCATTGGAAGGGTGGGAAGGCGCCGCCATGATAGGCGTTCTCTGCCCAGAAATGGGATGAGCTCAGGACGAGGACTTGGGAGAAGGAAAAGAGAGTCAATCTGTATTGTGATGCGACCCACGGAGTAGAAGAATAAAAAGAGATAGCAGCAAATACCCATTGTTTGTTAGAAGTGGTGGATGGTACGTCGAATACACGAGTGCGAAAAAATGTTCTATTTACCCGCGGTAGAAGATATATTTTATGCAACGAAAATAATTGAATTTAATGTTTTAAGTTTGAAATACTCATAATGGGGTAGGACGTGAACTATGCTCATACTACAGAAACACAACTGATAATATGATTTGTAAAATAAACTATTACTGTCTGCGTTTCTAGGGAAAAAATGAAGGGATTCTGCTTCTCAATTTAAAATAAACCCTTCCTTTCTCTTTCCTGACCTTCTTGGTCACTTCTTGTTCTTTTCGATCCCGACGCTATTAAGGCTAGGGTATCTTTCATTTTCCTCATCCCTCTCATTTTTTGTCCTACCCCTCGTTTTTTGTCCTCCCTTATTCTTTGTCCCCCCTCATGTTATGTGCCCCCCTCATTTTTGCCCCCCCCTCAATTTGATGTTTTC
>NNCF01129731.1:521292-579351 GCA_002313205.1 Laupala kohalensis
TTAACTCTAAAGCATTCATTAAAATTTGTATTATGCAATTTTGCGTCGGAGAGACAGGTAGAGACGAGAGAAATTTTTCACATGAAGCTCTGTGATACTGATGTTGACAGGAGCAGTGATTTCTTCTACATTAAGACTTTTACAAAAGTGCAAGGATAAAAGGTAAATGCAATTTCTGGAATTGCATTCAATGGATTGACGGTGTGAAATGGGCGACCCAGAAAAAAGACATAGTCAATACTTTTGCAGGTTTTACATCTGGATTTTCTACAGCGTTTTATATCAGGAGAGAAAATCTGTGGGACGTGTTGTAAGTCCTTGTTGTTACTTAAAAAATTGTGGAGGTTAGGGGTTTGGTTATTTATAGACAAGTGGAGGGGGTTTGTAGAAAAGGAATTTTTTTTTGGGGGGGGGGATGGAGGCTAAGATATGATACAAATATTTGAGGATAGGTTTAATTGTGTCAATACCAGAGGAATATGTTGTACATAATGCAGGGGACTGAGAAGATTGTGAGTTGATGGATTTAGATACAAAGATTGAGTTAGGAGGTCAAATTCTTCTTTTCAATAAATCAGTGGGATAATGGCGTTTAGTGAGGGTGTCATATAGATTAGTAAGGTATTGATGGATATCTGATGGATTATTACTATTTCTATGCCCACGGATAGATAAGGGATAGGGAAGAGAGCGTTTAACATGTGGGTGGCAACTATCGAAACACAGGTATTGTTGTGCGTTGGTATGTTTTATATGTGCTTTAGTTTGGATGGTATTAAACTCAAATAGTGAGATTTTGATGTTCAGGAAATTTATTGATAGTGAGAGATGTTCCAAGTGAATGTTAGAGAGAATGATGAATTTAGTTCAACGAGAAAACTATGAAGAGTTTCAGTTCCGTGAGCAGTTGTGTAACTAGCACCCTGTTCACCCGTAGGCCTACATTGCCTGGGGTCCCCCAGTTTCATAGGGCCCCCTTTCTCTGGAAGTAATAGGGGGCTTTCTTCATGTTTTTAATCGTTTGTAAAGAAAAATTTATTATTCAAACAAAATAATTTTGATTATTTAAAAAAACATTATTTTACGTAATCTAGTCACAATTAACCAACGAACTTTTTTCATAAGCTAAATTTTTACTAATTGATCATTTTACGCAATCGTCCAGTTTTCCGCATATGTGTACTGTTGTCATGTTCTTTTAATTATACCAGTTACAGTTGCGACAACACAATGGTCATTTTCAAAACCGAAGATCGTCAAAATTACTTGAGAAATTTAAATAATCAAGACAGATTAAGTGGTTTAAGTGTTCCAATGTAAAAGAGTAATCCAATGTAAACGAGATTACAAATGATTTAAGAACAGATTTGATCAGTTAGTTAAACATTTACTAAAACGAAAGTACGTCGTATGAAAATATAAACCTATCATTGGAATTTCTGTACAATAACCACATTAAAAAATATATGGAATTTAAATATTATTAAATTAAATTAATAAACAGTTTCTAAGATATATCGTATTTGTTACTTAAAAAAGTTAATAAAATATATTTCTAAATTTAACTATATTAAAACTACGGCCACTAAAGGATCCCGAGCTACATTTTGCCGGGGGGTCTCGACTTTGATAGTTACGCCATTGTCCGTGAGTCCAAATAATAAAAATGTCGTCTATGTACTTCACCCATAGAAGTAGAAGGGCAGTTTGTTTTGCAAGAAAACCATTTTCAAGGAATCCATCGAATAAATTCTCACATGAGGGAGCCATTCTAGTACTAGCTCCTCCAATCTGAAGGAAGAGTTCATTATTGAATTAAAAAGTATTGCATGTGAGAACGAGATTTGCCAGTTCTAAAAGGATTTTTGCAGACGGAGTGCAAGGTGATTCAATTCATACAAGCCCTCTTTATTTGGTATCGAAGTGTAAAGAAAAGTTATATCTACAGTGACTAACGATAACACCAATTCCCCATTTCACTCCCTTAGGGATGAATTTTCGTAAAATTCTTTCTTAGCGGACATTTTCGATAATTTTTCGTGTCACGCTCTTCCCAATCCCTACCGCGAGGGGCGCCGTGCACCTCATGTGGTCTGAAGGTTACATGATGCCATTGGAAATATGATTATTCTTTTCAGAATACACAAAACAATGGACTCACGACCCTAATATCAGCCTTTTTACGACTCCCCCTTCCCACCCGCAGTTCTAAGGAGAGGGTCCTAATGACCTAGATATAGGTGAGCCCTAAAGCCCCTATAATAATAATAATAATAATAATAATAATAATAACATGCAATGAAACAATCCATCAAATTATTTCGGGTTGCCAAGTACTCGTCCCTCTGGACTACACCTGTAGACATAATCAAGTGGCCAAAATAATTCACCAACACTTAGTTAAAAACTAACTTGGTTGAAACAGTTTCCCCGCGTTTCAACTGGGATATTTCGTACTGAGATAAGCAAATCATTGCAGAAAGAACAGTAGATCATAACAAGCCAGATATAACATAAATAGACAAACATAAAAGAAAAACTTTTATTGTTGATGTAGCTGTTCATTCCACTAATAATTAGAAAAGACAGAACAAACAAAACCTCAAAATATCAGGTACTTCAAAAGGTCTGGAAACAAAATGAAGTGGCAATTATTCCCCTCATAATTTCAGCAACTGGAGTCATTTGCAAAACACGGAAAAGGGGATATTACAAGATTGCCGTTGAGTAGAAATTTACTGTCAGAAATGCAGAAATCTGTTATATTACAAACATGCCATCTAACAAGGAAATTTCTCAGTCGCGACAAAGACTACACTTTACTTCTGGCGTATAAGCCCACCCCAACTACCTGTTCGAACAGAGAAAACACAATTGTAAAGTAATAATAATTTCTATGGATACCGTGCACCTATGTGATCTCAACATGAACTTAACGGTGTTGGTAGTTTAAACATCAACCCTAAAACTATGTATCCGATTCATTTTTATTTTGTTTATATTTCAAAACTAGTTTTCTATAATTTTTATCCATAACCTCCCCTAGTGGTACTAGTGGTAAGTGCATGAAATGTGAATTCAGACTTACACGATATCGGAATTTCACTGTCAAATCAGCGTCGCCGAAAATGGACTCCTCACTGGTAACTGTCATGTTCGATATTTTTTTCACGGCATCCCTTTCTCTAGGGGTACTGGAGTTTATAGGGTTTGTCTTCGGTAATGGCACTAATAATTTCAGCGGCCCCGAAAACTATGATCTCAACGCGTTATTTTCGTTTAAATTCTCTTTTCATTCCCTTCTCATAGTGAGTATATTCCCTATAAGCAGTGACCGTGGACTTACGCGGCATTGAGATGTGATTATTCCCTTCGCGTCTTAAAAAATGATACATTCAACACCAATATGGGTCGTTTTTTACTATTTTTATTCCTGTACCCCGTTCCCATCCCTACCCTAGGCATGCTAGGAGTATGTCTTTTCCAATGTGAACTTAGGAAACATCGGGGACGTCCTCATCCATCCCAATGCCACCGAAAATTATGGTTTCGAATCTAATATAAGATTTTTTCCATTATTTCTGCATGTCACCCCCTTCTCATCCCCTCCCTAGGGGTGCCAGGGATGGCTTATCCTCACTGTGCATGTTGTTCGATAGTCAGTCATTTATATATCAAGTTTAGTTAAAGTATCTCCGGGCACTCTTAGAGTTATGGTGCGATACATACATAAAACATTCCAACCTCCATTTCACCCCTATAGGAATGGTTTTTTAAAAATCCTTTCTTAGCAGATGTCTACACCGTCAAAACAACCTATCTGTCAAATTTCAAGTTTGTAGGCTTAATAATTACTGAGATTTCGTGTTAGTCGTATATCGAGGCGCGCCATAGCGCGTCTTGCAAGTATATGCAATGGCAGGTAGCCAGCAAGCTTACATAAACGCGAATTTTCGTTGATCTCCGTTGACCGATTTCACTATTTTCCGTTTTTTTTGCCCGATTTGTATTTCAGTTTTTATTAGAAGATATATTTTAATGTAATGATGATTTCCCTACACATTGATTATTTCATTTTCCCTTATATTACTGACAATAACCGTTTTTAAACCTCATTTTGAGGTTAAATGCATGATTTTTCTCTTGAAAATTACAGAATTTTTCATCATATTTTTTTCCAACCCCATATCGATTTCCTATGGGTCAATCGATTAGCAAATGAAATCGAAGCTGGTTTGGGTAGAGAACAGACCGCATTCCTCAGTGTAGCATGTAAGGTTAGGTTACACTGTTGTTGTGAGTGATTTTTCATTTTACACAAAACCATACTTTACAGATTCGTGGTATAATTGAAACTTAAAGTAACTGTAATGGGCAACATCTTTAGAGCTTATTTTCATGGACATCAGTAGCGGTAGTGAGAATAATTGCTCCTAATACAGAAAATGGAAATTGTACAAAAAGATGCAATCTAGAGGAGCAAAATATTATTGTATTAATTGGTTGTAGAATCGAACTGAGTGTCACGGTCGAAAAATACCGAGAACCTACTATGCTTTACTAATATGATTTGCCTCGAAGATTAAAGAGTCCATCTGCGGTATCCACCAGGAAAACGTTTTCCACTCTTGAAGAAGTCGCATTATTATTCTTTACGATTTCAGTTTGTTTCAGTTCTCCCTGTGTTACGAGCAGTTCCGTCGTCTAGAATAATTCGAAAAAGAGTTCCTGGAATCACTATGAGCGCGAAGGGTGCGTGAGTCTCTCTATTTATTTTGAAGAGAGCGTAGGTTGCGTGTGAGTAGGGAAAGGGAGGTGGAGCTGACGGAAGGTGGCATCCGGAGGATGGTGAGGGGCAGAAGGGCGGCGAAAGAGGCGAGTCACGGCGCGTCTCCCAAGTCGCACTTACGATAGACGATATCCTGCTTTGTTTCAATACTGCCCATAAAATTGCGTCGCGATATACAAAATAAACTCCAACTCTCTCAGCGATATTCTGTGTAATGTTCGGAAAAGCATAACAATCTTTTCTCGAGAATGTACGGGCATGACTCGGAAAATGGAACATGAGACCTTCCTAAAGCATGATTTCTCTAAAATGGTAGTTATTCGTTATTGTTATCGTAAGCGTTTTAATGCTTTGATTCCGATCATCACTCCTGGGCTTCCGTAGATCTTCAAGAAATGCTTCGCCGTGTCTAAATAGGTAATGCAATGGATTCCTCCAATAGAAGGTAAAACATTAGAATAGAGTTTCTTATTAGGGATGGTCAAATAAACCAACCCAACCGAAATCGACCGAAAAATATTCGGTTGTCGTCGGGTAGGGTCGGTATCGGGTTGAATGGTCAGTTAAAATCTATCTCGAGATCCGATCTGTTAACCTATCGGGTTATTGAAACTACGTCTTTTCGGATGTTAATATAAACGATGTATTCCGTGGACCAAAAGATTTTTTCTTCTCTCTTCCGTTCTTCGTGTTGTAACACAAAAATAATGAAATATTAATAAAATTAAAATTTCACAGTTAAACCCTCGGAAATAATATATACAGTAAGTAAGCTGAGTAAATACAACGTACTTCTGTTGCCTATATGAAAAAGAGTTCTTTCCACTTAAGAAAACTTGTGAAAAATACGTTAAAAGTATTAAGTTGCGGAAATACATTATTGAATATTTACCAGAAAAATAAGTTTTACACTGCTATTGTAGAATACTTTGTAATCTCACAGTTGTAGTTACTTGGGCATTCCATAAAGCATATATGGCCAAATCATTAGTGGTATACTTCATCACCGAATGTTCGCAGGCGAGCGAGAAGTAAGATTGATCGTATAACTACAGATTCAAGTTGGGTTATTATTTTTTTATTTTAATGATTAGTCAAATTTACGTGAATGAAAAAAAATTCGTGTTCATGTATTGACATATATTTTCATTCTGATATGATTGATGATTCATCCAACTGAAATTTTGATGAGGAGAGTGATTCATCCGTGCCATTATCAAGAAGACAAGAACTTAATTTTGTGATCCTGCAATGGTTGAAAGACAGTAGTACGCTATGTACAGTTTTATCTATGGTATTGAGATATATTAGTTATGCCAGTATAAACTATTCATTCTGATTCTGCATTTAGTACGAGCGAACGAGCACTATACTGTATGCAACGCGGATTTCGTTCGTACCATCTATTGTTGAAGCATTTGTTTGCACCCAAACTTGGTAACGAGTTGGGTTAACAATAATCGATCAATTCAGTCTGAATAAAGAACTAATAGCAGAAGTTGAGGAAGATTTCGCACTTAATGCTAGTATTCATATAAAACATTTTCATTTTATCATCATTTAGATTTTTCATTATTAGTATTCCTCATTTCATATTGTTTTTTTTAATTATTTTGTATTGTAGCATGCACGCTTATTTGCTGAAAGTGAAGTTGGTTCAAGTCTACTGACATAAATGTTTACTGTATTATTTAGACTTTCATTTTTGAATTTATTTATTTGTTTACTGTTTTTGTTAAAGCAATTACATGCTTAAAAAATGTATCTTTCCTTTGTGATATATGTATTATTATCCTTTAAAATGTAATCGTGTTTTACACAACAATAAACAAAATATTTACCATTCAAATCAACTTCCGTTTTAATTCATTTTTCATTACATGGGTTACATCATGCTTCATACTTACTCTATTTCATTTTTATATATTATTTATTTATATTTCACAAAACTAATCCAAACATCATTCAAATTTGGACAAATTAATTTAATTTCCGGTTTAAAACTGTATTATTTATGTCTCCTTCTGAATATAAATCTTACAATTAATTATGAAATGAATTCGATGCTGATTTCTGATTCATATAAAATTATGTTCGGTCCTGATTCGGTTCGGTTTTAATTCGGACAAATTCGGGTCGGGTCAGTTTCTCAACCGAACTGAAACCGACTCAACCCGACTGACCTGACCCGAACCGATACGAATGGGTCGGTTCGGTTTATTTTCGGTTCAGTTGGAGACCCGTCCAATCCAACCCGACGCCCGCTCCTATGTAAAATATGCAAAGGCGACTAGCTACATCTTTCACTCGGTCACCTCTTGCTCGTTCCGAGACGTCTTAATCCAGTGATGCTCCCTGACACAACACCTTTCGCTTTCTCGAACACCCTTACCCTTCGCGGCCGGAATGATTCTCGTGCTGGTTTATTTTTATTGCGAAGTATTTTTTACCGTGCAAGTAAGAGACAAAGAAATTAGTTTCATTTTGGAGACTATTTTATTGATAGTGACTACGTTAAATATTTGTTTAACGTAGCTGTTTACTACGTTAAATTTTTCTACGTGACTGATGAAGGCAGGAAACCGAAATTGTTTCGTCTAATACGTTAATGACTTTTAGATGTTTCTCTATTTTTTTATTAACTGTTAACATTTTTTATGGTTCAACTTTTCTAATTTACAAAAAATTCTTCATCAGGACTTTAAACTATAAATTAATAGTTGCTTTTAGAATCGATAACACATGTTATCCAACATTTTTTCTTAAAAGTACGTGAACAGATTGTTTTAAGATATGTCATAACTCCCATAATCCAATGTTCCATGTCTCTACTCCAATGTCAGTTCTCCCATGTTTTAAAAAAGAAATTTAAAAAATCTTTTCACGTAATTTTAAGAAAAAATACTGTATAACATGTTCTTGACCATAAAAATAATAATTAGTTTAAAGTTAACAGTCTGATAAAGAAATTATAGTAAATTGACTTTACTTTTAGTAAAAATACCTTAACTTGATGAATAGTGCTTTATTTATGAACACTGAACATGACAGAATCCTGAATCATAAAAGTACAAGCGACACACACACACTCGGATATCGCGCCATTATTAAAACCCTGTACTCATTCATTTTAGTACATGGCATAAGTAAAAGCTCGTTTTCAAAAGGATTTTTCTTTATTATTTCATAAAGTCAAAAGTCTTCATTATTTCATAGTGTCAACTAACAATGTACCGCTTCAAATATCACCCACATATTAGGAAAATATTTTTAAGACATAAAATAAAATGTCGCAACCATTCTTCCCTTTCATAAGAGAAAGTTGCAACATAATATGGACATAACGTCAGTTCCTACCAGGTATCGCGAAATTCGTAATTGGTCCATTTGATCGTTCGCCTTCAGTATTGAGCGCTTAATGTAGCTGTATTACCTTGAAAAAGAACAAGGAGAAAAACGCATGTGACACGCGTCAATTTGTCTGTCGCAGACGCCGCGCCGCCGCTGTGACGCACAAAGGGACATCGCACTCGCGGCGCGCCGACGCTCGTGTCACTGCCACATTCCAGGCACACGACTGGCGAGAAACAAAAATTAATTAAGAAACCGCCACCATCTATCGGCGCGTACGGAATTATTGCTCGGGCATTATGTGGCCTCCAGTCGCAGCCGGGAAAATAAAGAGAGACTGAATGCATTCAAAATTGTCTGAACATTTTATTTATTTTGTATGCTGTACAAATATTTTAACTAGGTTTGAAATTTTGTATCACAAAAATGTCTATGATGATATTTTGTGCCGACGTAGTCCTCACCACATTCTGAAGGTGTGGCAAGGAATTTGAAAATTTCGTTCCAATCACACGATACTAATCGGGAGTATTTTATGCATTATTTGGATGTCATTAAGAAAAATAATCTAATAGGAAAAGTATTGTGGCGAGAAATACGGACACAATACCCTCTATATCCATCGAAGAACAACTTCACCGACAGCAGAGAGCTCTGAAAAGGCTGCAGACCTCTGAGTGCGGTCGCTTTCATTAGAGACGCGCTTCCCGCATATTCCCTCGTCTGGCAATAAAGGGTCGTGTTTTTCATAGCGTTCTCCTGACGCTCTGAGATATAGTATTAGATAAGGGAAGGAAGAGCAAAGAGACAAAGAAACAAATGGATCCAGTAATGAGCTTCGTAATACACCATTCACGCTGTTCATGTACATCTTATGAGGGAAGTTGCCTTTTCAGCTCTCAATTTTATTGACTTTCTTTTTACTCAAATGTCACTTAACTATGAATAGTATCTAGTTAGCATAGACTTTTAGTACCATTTCATCGAAAATTTCTACCCATGCAACACCAGGGACGAGAGGAAAATAGAAAGGTATCGCGAAAACGCAATGAGACGAAACTTAGCAGGAGCCACATAAAAGAGTTACGAAAGAGAATGCGGAAATAAAATATTAAGGTAAAAATAGATTCACTAAGAGAGAGAGGGAATAAAGATTTATGTATTTTACTATAAACTGATGAAGAAAAGGAAAGATAAGAAGATTATATAATAAGTTTATTGTTTAAAGAGCAGTAAAAACTGCGTATGATCACGCGGGAGACAATAAATTAATTTACTCTCCGCATGCAAGCAAGGGACCATCCCATCAATTCTGATCAATGGCCCTGAGGCGAATTTTACGTTTCAGCACACTCCTAAGATTAGATTAAAAATAGTTTGGTATATGTTATATTTTTTAATAAAATTGTATTTAATAAAACACAAAACGTATTCACAAGTACGTTTTCTTATAAACTAGAGATTATACGAAAAATATTGGTTATAAACCGCAACTATTAAAATAACACTACATTAGAGATTTATTACTTCAATAGACTCCTCCCCAAGACCTCTCAAGAGCCTAGAGAGCATGTATAAAAAATCCGACTCTACCTGAAGGAAAACCCGGAGAAAAACTCATGCTCAGATGGGGCTACAGAACTAATGCCGTGCCAAGGTTGAGTACATATAAAACTAAACTTTTATGAATAATACGACACAACACAATCATGCAAGAAAATAGTTTTGATATTGTAATGAGTTATAATACTTTGAAAGTACTGCAGCAGTGATGTGATAAAGTACAAGGAAAATTTAACTTGTATTAAAATCAATAAATTCTTTTACATTGTAGAAGCACTGGTGCAGGAGGTAGTTTTTAACCGCGGATTTGAAGATATTCAATTTCATAATATCTTTTATATTCTTGGGCAGGGAATTATACAGAACGATTCCCAAATGATACGGTCCTTTCTGGCGAAGAGTGGTTGATACTCTAGGGCGATGAATATTATTACTATTGCGAGTATTGTGTTCGTGAACGACTCTGTTTCGTATGAAGCAAGGGTGGCACTTCAGTAATTCGGTCTTATCAAACACACCCGTTTCATAAATATAAACTCAGGGTTGTGTTAAAATATTTAATTCCTTAGCAACAGTTTCGAGGATGAGATTAACAAACTATCCGAACAATTCTCTTTTGAATTTTGAAAGTTTGGATACTGACCGGAATTGACCCAGAAGATAATGCCGTAACGTAAATGGGAGTAAACGTTTGCAAAATATACTCAACGGGAAATATGTGGACTAATATTATTAACTAAGATTTGGAATGCGTAAACAATTTGCATAATTCGGTATTAACATTGTCAACGTGACAATTCAATTTGGGGAATTGTCAAATTCTTGAATATGGAGATCTAAGAATTTTGTATTCGAAACAGATTTTAAATGTGTTTCATTTAAAGAAAGAGAAATCTAGGGTAAAATTTTGTGATCTTATTGTGAAATGATGTAGACACTGTTTTGTCAGTGTTTACAATGAGACAATTTAAATGGAACCACGACGAGAGGTTAGACAAAACTTTTTGAGCGTTGGTGTGGTTACGTAGTAAATTAGTGTTATCAGCAAAAAGAACCATTTTGCAATCTGATGAGGAAGATGACGTGTCGTTCACATACAACAAAAAGTGTATAGGGCCGAGAATTAAACCTGAGGGAACTCCTCAAGTAAGTGGCTTTGTTTCTGAAAGGCAATGCCGAAGAACTTTTTTTTAGTATACAATATTTCGACAAGTTGATATCTATCTTTTAAATAGAAAATTAGCCATTGATGTGCAAGTCCACGAATGCCAATAGAATTCAATTTTGAAAGGAGAATTTCTTGATCGATGGTATCGAATGCTTTGAATAAATCAAGAAAAACACCCTGAGGGTTTTCTCCATCGTCAAGAGATGTGATAACATCGTTTGAGAAAGAAAATATGGCACTAGAAGTGGAAAATGTTTGTCGTGAAATTAAATGTAGTTCAAGAGAGAATCAACAAACAAAGTAATGGGATGTAAAATGAAAAGGATGAAGAACAATTTATAAATGATATAGCAGAAAAATTGAGAATAAAAGAAGAGAAAATACTAAAGGATGCGAAAATCGAGAGTGGTGCATAAAAGAAAATATTACAGACAAACTGAACACTTGGTCTCTAAATCTTTAGAGCAATGTTAACTCGAGGAATAGATTTCTTAGAAGGATGATGAGTTATCGTGTCATGGAAGGCATGACTATTGTTCGTTGCTGTGAGGTGACTGGGGTATGTGGGAACAGTGGTGGATTTATCACAGGCTAAGGGGGCTATATCACAGCCCCCCGTAGACCTGAACTCTTGATAAATAAAATTTAAATTGATAAATGACCTTCTTTGCAAAAGTGTTACCAGATTAATAATTGTTATTGATTTTAATTGTTATTGTTATTAATAATACTATATTGTTAATTATTTATTTGATGCATTTTATTTAATGGTAATATTTATAAAATTTGTGTTGTAAAACCATAATTTATAAACAAAAATACACCCCGGTTAGCCCCCCCCCCTTGATTACGGTCTAGATCCGCCACTGTGTGGGAACAAGTAGAAACATGAGGAAGTTGTCAGCAGGAGGGACACGGGTTTAAGGATAGTGATAATAAAACAGGTGAAGCCAAATGTGACAGATTTGCCTGGAAAAACGTGAAGAGTAATCATAATACGCTGGATACCAAATTTTCAGGGTACATGCAGGCCATAGAGATAATGCCACAGTACACTCAATATGAGCGTCGTTAAAATATACCATCAAAATGTAGAACGGAGATGTGCTGGGTCGAGACAGTTGAGAAGTTACATGGATAAAAGGTCTTCAAATAAGTTGCTCGACCATTATAAACATTTTTTAACATTATGTATAAATTTTTCTATATCACAATTGTTCAAAATTTCATTGTTTCTGTTGCTTATAATTTTAGTTTTTGAGTTATGCAATTTTCTAGTTACGCGACGTACACTATTTTGTCAAAAACGGACATTAGTAATTTTGTCAAAAATTTATCACAATATCTCCGGAACAAATCATTCTAGATACTTCATATTGAATTCATTAAGTGTAGCACGAAATAGGCTTTATTTCATTCCTTTTAGTTAATTTTCTTATATATTTTCCGATTCGATAACAGATTTCAGAGGGCTCTAATGACCTGGATGTTGACGAGCCCTAAAGCCCTACAAAAAAAAAACAGATTCCAGCAAGTCGCGAGAAGAAATTCCAATGTATAGACATTTCTTTTCTCTGTTAATGTATGTATGTATGTATGTATGTATGTATTTCGTTTCGGCCAACTAAGGACCACGATGACGAATGTCAGTAAGGTTCAGTTTTTGTGTGAGTTTACTCACTAGACACATCGTGAATTTTACCGAGGTGAGAGGAACAGCGTCCAGATAAAATCCAGATTGCTGTATCAAGAGTGTTACAACTGCGGTTATTAGTCGCAGAGGGTGAACTTTTCATACATCACAACTTTTTAAACTGAGACATGGAAATGAAAAGCTACAAATTTTATTTTACACGCACTTGGGAATTGAACCCGTGATGACTTGATGACGAGCGATCACGCTGACACCGTAGCCACGGATGGGACATCTTTGTTAATTTATGAAAAGTAATTTAAAAATAATGATATAGCACACCATAGCGCAGTTATTCCACATTTTGATGAAAATTTAATAAGATTTCTAAGTAGTGCCATATTTGTGCTATTGTGTTTCAATGTGACAAGAAACCAAGTTCAAGACCCGATTCTCACTCACTTCCCTCATTCTCCTCCCACAATGCGACGGAGTTCAATCCTCTACAAGCGCCATCAAACGATTCTACTCACTCTTTGTAATAACATTATTACATGTATAGCTTGTAAGATAAATTGCACCATTGCCTTTGCCTCATACCCTCACTCTTTAAAAAATTCATTTGCTCTCTGGAATGTACAAATGAAAAAAGGGACTAAGGAGGAAGCATTTGAAGCGTGTGCTCATCTTTCTCTCTGTTCAGTACAATACGCGATTTACAGATTCATCTCCAGCCTCCTTATTACAGAGTCGATGTGGGCGAGAATACAACATTCACCCGAAAACGCTTCAATGAGAACTGTTACTTGTTCCATTCGACATATTTATGACTCAAATCCAAGAACATGTAACAGGTGGTTGGTATCTTCGAAAATTTTAAATTTTAAGGATATCTTACCTTTCTGTAATGTCGAATATCTTCTTTTGGCTACTCGCGGATCTTACCTCAATTTTCAACGACATTTATTCAAGAAAATGTTTCTAAATTAAATAAATTTATGTATAATCATTTATATTCTCGTTTCCTAGTCATGTCTCGCCAACTGACATTTATTACTGGAAGGTAAAATGAACATACTTTTTTAGGATTGCCAATTTAGGATTCTATTTTTTTGAATTTGTAATCTAAAAATAATTCTATTTTGAATAAATATTTTGCAATTACACTTAAATGTGCGTTATCTGAATGACTACAATATTTTTTGTAAACCTAAACAATTTTTTAAATAATGACCCTTTTAAAAGTGTAAAAGTGGATGTATAACTTCAATTAGCATAATTAATTCTTCCAATGATAAGTTGTTTTTCTTTTTTCAATATCTTTGAGGACCATTACGAGAGTACACGAAAAAATTAGTTTTGTGGTCAATAATTTAAAATGTTGATTTTTGCATTCCTTCACTTTCCATTCGGAATAGCTAGGGAGTATGGGAGAACACGAAATTTTGTTCCTGTAAGTTTATTTCTGATTCTAAAAATCTTAAGAAAATCGAAGAGAAATCTATGACTTTTGTTAACATCATTATTATTTGTATAGAATAATTTTTGGCCAAAACCTTAACCTATCTTTTTTCGTGTTAAAAAAAAAAAATTATATCTTGATTTTATAAATGTATTCCCACCCAAAAATTTCTATCAAGCCATTGAAGTTAAAAGCTATTTTTCTCGTTGGAAGCAAAAGTTGCATTTTTTGTTGTATTCATTTTGTTTACATTCTCTGTTTTAAATGTGGTATTCTGTGTTCGTTTTTAAGCTAGGTTTATTCATCATTGTTCATTAGTCTAAATAGACTATTTCTTAACAATAAAATAAGTTAGATTGCTGTAAATTATCTCTATTTTATCTCTTTTAAATAGTTTTAAACGTTGTTTGCTTTGATAATACCATCACATTGTTGGCACATTATCATCTGTAAAATTTGTAAAATAAAATTTGACATTTTTTCTTATCTTTTAAACCTACATTATTTGTTTTACGAAACTTATCAACTTTTTACGTGGAGTTTTGGTTAGTAATAACACAGATGGGTATGGGTTAAAAAATCTGAAAGATTAATAATAGTAATAATACACACTAAAAAAATATATCTTGTTAGTCCATTTAATTTGAACTCTTACTATTTGTGAGAGTGCTGACCCATTTCTTGTTACTCCAAGAGTAGTAACAAGGGAAGCAACAATTTACAGTGTTCCAGGGTAATGAAAAACAAATAAATACCTTTTTCCAGTTTTAAGTTTGCGGGGTTACTATTTTTGTTTAGAAGGCTGTCAACGCTATAAGCACGGTGTAAAAAAAATCGTTTTTATTTCGAACACGCGTGTTAAGGAGCTGAAAGACAACCGAAGACACTTACAGTAAACAGAACAGAAGTTTGCTTTTAATTCCTTGTACTCCTTTGATATGTCTTTATTTATGTTGTTTTTATTACGAATATTTTTTCTTTCATATTTCAATTGACAAGTTATATTTATTTGATAAAAATGTTAAATTTATCTGAAATTTGAAGTATCTTTTCACTGTTAAACAAGATGAGCTTTCATTAATAAATGTAAGCCAGTAACTTCGTTGAGGCGCATAAGTTTGCGTGCAATAATAATTTCTGAACAATTTCTTGTGAAGAGTGAATTTCACTTACATGACGTAAATAGTATTGTTATTTGTACTTTGAGACGAAGCTCATACGTTGTAACTGTGGGTCGAATCAAAGGAGGGGGAGCATGGCTGGTCGAGGTAGGAGGAAGGAGGAGGACTCGAAAGCTAAGCAGGATAGAGAGGGGAAGTGACGACGAAACACGCCGTGTCGCCGCGTCCCGACACATCGTTGCCCCGTGATTTGCGACCGAGTCTGAAGGCTGAGTAAACATGCCAGCGAGAGGAACTATAAACCTCACTGTAAAATAATAAGTCTGTTATTTAGCCGCAGCGTGCTTTACGACATTCGTCCTCCACCCGTCTCTCCACATTACCCGCTGTCACTCGCTCCCTTTCATTTTCAAAGTTGCCTTGTCTTAAGCATATTTCTCTAAGCATCGTCTAATAGAAAGAAGATCACATCGAGGAGTTTCGTCGATCGATTTTCGAGATGAAGATTTGTTGATGCTTCAGAAGGGAGAACGCGCGTCCCTCGTTCCAGAGCAACCCATTAAACTTCTTTCTTCCCAAGCAGACGATGTGGGCCCTGCGTAACAAAACTGTAAACCAGAGGTGGCCAGCGATTTACCCTTCGACGAATGCTACGGGCGAGCGCGGGAAACTGCGTGCAGCGTAGGAAGTTGGGGATATAAAATAAAGCGTCACCACGCTCACCTTCGCTTCGGTGTAAAGCATGTGTTCAAACTCAAAGCTACTCATTGAACAGAGAAAATGAGTCAAACAGGCTTTATCAACTCTTAATTATTAACATCATACTGGGAAGCACTGTTTGTGAGGGGTTATATTGCATACTTATGATTCTGAGTGTCATTTGGACGCTTCTTTTTTTACTCTACGTTCAGTTTTTCAGTGAAAATATCACAAAACTATATGCTCACTTTTTACTTTTAGCCGAGCATCGACTAGCATATCTCTGATTGTCAGTTTTAAAGAAACGGTTAATGCGTGGTAGGCATTTGGAAAATATTTGAAAACCATTATAACTCAAGATTTTAATACCAATAAAAATAATTATTATTAACACTCATATTTATTGGGGAAAATAAAATAGACCTTGATGAAAATTAACAAAACTCATCAATCTGCCTCTTTAGCTACAACTTTTCGATAAATGAATCTCATCATCTTCAATTATTGTTATATATTCGTCTCAATATATTGAATTATTATATAACGAATGAAAATACGTTCTATAAATGTCATTGAGAGGAAAACTTGCTCGAGTTACTTTTCTGCTTCTGTGACATAACCACGAAACAATCTGCACGGATTATTGGTACAAGAGTGTAATAAGAAGAGCTAGCTGTCCCCACCACTGCGCGCCCGCTCAGCGAGGTGGCAGAGAGGAATTGCCCTTAGCATGTCCGCGCGGGCAAAATGCCCGTGACGGGCAGCTGTGGCCATCCCTGCTGTAAACTGCCCTATGATCGGGTTAAGCAACTGGTTTCGGAAGGGAACAGCAGATCGGACGCTTAACTGCTAGCGACATGGGACGATGGGCTTTATCGTGGGCATTCTGCCACCTTCTTGGTCTCCAGCCTACCCTCCCTCTCCCACCTCATCCTCCCTCCTGTCGGAGACGCTCCGCGCCGTCGCGCCGCGTGGCTTGATTGAAATGCCGCGAGGCGTGGCGTAATGGCCGACGCCCCGGAGTGGAAGATACAAAGTGTGGGGTGGCGGGCGGCCGGGGCTTATGTAACCAGAGCATCAAATTACTTTGGCCAAATAGCACGTCACCCTCGGCACCGGTGTTCGCGCTCGTCCCGCCCCTTTCGCCGATCCACCCCGTTGCCGCCGTCACTGCCCGCAACGCACTAATGCGGTGGTGTGAAACCGACTCGAAATTAATTACACGCGCTTCACAAGCAGCTCAAAGCTCAGTGTTTGCTGCCCGCCACCCCTCGCCTTCCAGCCTCCCTTATCCGCTCGCTTCCCACTCGCCTTGTCCCTCTCCCCACGTAGCGTCCGTCCAATACCGTGCAGAAGTGGAAGGTGCGGGCCATGGGAAGCGAAAGCCTTCGGAGAACACGTCGAGGACGCTTCCGTTTAGAAGAGACGTATTACTTAGCTTTTATGTTGACTCAGCGGTAGGTAGGTGATTCGGAGGCGGGATTAATTGCCCCAATTGCGAAACGTTTGGACATTTCACAATTCACAGCAATAAACTACGGATCTGTTCGTGAAACACATTAGATAGGTAAGGATTTTCCGACCTGGTGCCTATCTTTTGTCTGCGAAAAAGATTTGAAGATTTTGGTTCTTCGAAAACACGAAAAAAATATTATTTAGGCATGATCAACTTGGTAGACATAATGAAAGGGAAATAATTGCCGTATTTATTTTAATGACATGTATTAACACACCCAAAAATATTCTCTATCAAACCCTTTCAGAATTTTGTCTAAAACTCAGAATTTGTTTTTGTCAGGATTTGTTTTTCATATTTAGAGACACTTCCTGTCATGTATACCTTTCATAAGGGAGGGGATTCATCTCAAGTTGAGTCTTGGAAGTTAGAAGTAGAGGAATTGTGACTCAAAGTCGGATTAGTGGTCGGGAATGAATTTCGAATATTTCGTAAATTGATCGGCTGTTTGTTGCAAAAATGTGATTAATTAAATTGACATTAATCATCATATGACTTGAATCGACTGTTTCGAATGATTTGTCCTCTTTGTACATTTATTCACTTTGAAAAATGAACATTTAATTTCAAAACGAAATGACGAAATAAAATATACAATTAATTTCACGACATAAATCAAGAAGCATACAAGTAGGCACGTTCAATCAGAACAAAAGTGGGTTAGTTTTCTTCCCAGTCAAACATTAAGTTATCTTAATGCTCTATCATCATTAAGGGCTCTAATGACCTTAACGATGACGAGCCCTAAAGCCCCAAGGAAAAACAAATCTATCATCATTCAATGTTTCTTCTTGTCAGAAGTCTCTCTCTTTCTCATATATACTAAATATTATAAGATAAAGTAGAAACTTAAATAAAATTTTTGTTACATTCAACAAAAAAGGCACATGAAATATTTGGTGAACTAAAGTTCATTTCGCACTAGGCGACCGGTCACGGCGACATGTCGTGGCGTCCAAATGTTCCTTTAATTATAAGTTTTATTTTTCCATATAAATTTATCATTTTTATTTAAATTTTCATATAAGTTTCTTTTTTAAGAATTTAACTCGTTTCCGCAAAATTATTTGAATGAACCAAGTTATGATTTTAAGTTGTTGGATATAAAAAAATATTAGGGATATACTCACGAAACTCATCTGAGCAATTCTCAGCTTCCACATCTAGTTCCAGGTTAACGGTGCTCAGGCATATCGAGCAATTCTACGAAAACCTTTGTGATGTACCGGCTTGCTTATGAAACGAAGGGGTGCGCGAAGGAAAAATCGGTGGTCATTCTTAGTGTTTGAACATTTGAATTTTCTTCTGCAAGCTCCCTCTCCATTTTGAGAGTTTTACCTGAATGTAAGATGCAGCTTCCACTTCCACAGTCTTGTACAATAAATTTTCCTCTGCATTTGAGATGAATCTTAGGAGTGGATATTCCTCTCATTCTTACAGGAATAATTTGTATCCGTACCTTATTTTAGTGGAAAATCAAGTACATATTGTGAGTATCCCAATAAATTTGAGAATACAGTTTTGAATACACTAATTACCTTTCTCACATGCTTCATAAAGCGGCGTTCGAAAAATAATGAGGAATGCAAAAAAAGACGTAGCATGTACAAAAAGTGGAGGAACTTTGTAGAAACACAATAAACTAAAAAAAGAAGAAGAAAACTGCGAAACCTGAGACACGGAACTTATGTTGAGAATCAGACGAGTGTTTCCGACTGCAGTGAAATTTTCAGCGCATTCAAATTAGAAATACATCTCGGCTCGCTCAATTAGGAGGTGTAATAAATTTAAATTTCCAAAATAAATATATTGATTGACTCTTCGATCAAACTTATGGAATACTTTGTTGACATACAATACTACTAAACCCCTCACACGTTATAATATTTAAGTCTGAAGATACCAGTTAATCCGCGGTTTTGCTGCTAAATCCTAACATGTAACATAATGAGGTGGTAATGACCCAGAAATTATTCTTAACACTCCCATTTCGTTTTTTACCTCTGCCTTTTCACAGATAAACATTTTTAACTTCTGTGTGGGTGAAGTCCAACACGAGGAATGAATCCGTCGGAGAATGCCGACTACTTCGAGACTCGCTATTTCTCTTCAGCTTGTGATAATATATTAGTTTTGTTATTTCGTATGTATGGGAAAGAATAAGTTTAAAAGGCATCTGTAAATAACAAAAAGAAGATTTTATTTCACAAATACAAGGTAAGAAAATTACTGTTTAGTGAAAGTGGTTGAATTCGTACGAAGAGTAACTTACAATATCCAGAAAACAAAAAAAAATGATATATTGAACAATATAAGTTTTGACAACCTTTTGAAATTTCACATAAAACTCTCATTTTTGTTGTCAATGGTATAATTAGGAATGGCCAGAGTCCAGTCCTACATATAAAGTACAACTCGAATCAATTAAGCGTCAAACTGAGTAACAAAATCGTTTTCCGGTCGTTTCGGTTTATTCGAATGAAGTCGGCAAGTCGCAGGTTCAAACCATGTTGGAGATCGAAAATTTGTTCAAATTTTTAGAATATTTAATGTTTTATAAATTGGATTTACAAAATATCAATAAAACTTAAATGATAATGATGCAGCCATCCAAAGAGGTAAGGCGAAGACGTATTCTGAGTTCTGTTCTGTTTCGGTGCACAGAAAACGACGTTTCTAGAAACCGATCGGTTTATCCGACTTCACAACCCGAACCGAAGTGACCTGACCACAGCTAAATGATTCGGTTGTTTTCGGTGGGATCGGTTTATTTGTTTATTTAGCTAGGTATATATTTGTTTATTTAGCTAGGTTTATTTAGCTAGGCTTGTCGAGGAACTGACGAAGACAGTAGGTCACCAAATAACTGAAAAGCAGGATGTCATGACTGAAAGAAAAAACAGGAAGTTGAGCTTTCTCGCACAATAAAGTAAATTATTGATACCAAATCAACTTCATTGAAATAAAACTACTTCTTATGGCGTTACAAAATTCATTTTAATATTTCAAGATCATCTTTCGAAACCTTTACCCTGGAAGGCTGCGCTAAATGATTTGTCATCCCTGTATTCACCATTCTTCGAATGAACATTACCATGGAGCATGCTTTAATTTCTCTTCCAATCAAGCTAAGCTCTGCATCATTTGTGTTTATTCATATAACTACAAAAAATAATCCAAATTATAACTAGTAATGTTTTATTGTGGAAGTATTCATAATTCACATGTTTTGAAGCCATATCTGTTTTTAAGCGACAATTCTGAATCAATTTGTGACTACAGATTTGAGTATTCAAAATCTATTCACCTTGATTTTCCATATAAAAGGAACAAATAACAAAGGTTACTCTGTTTCGCATACATTAAATATTTTGCTTGGATAACGACCTCAGAATCAATCCCTGTTACATGTTTTGCGTATTAGAAATCTAACAAACGAAATAGCTTTTTAAATTATAAAATGAATGTATGAAAATGAATTAACCTCCAAATCTCTCAAAATAACGCATATTTGACGATAAGGCACACCTATGGAATAACTTCTTTGGTTTTCAAATAGCTTTATTGTCTGGATTTTATGATCAAATTTTCTTACGCAGTCAATGATGTAAGGGAACGGTTTATTTCAGTACACTCGTAAGTAAATGCGTCATTTATTGTACTACGTATATTTTTATGAATTCTTTCGGCATTCATGAACAAAAATAAAGTGTACATAACTTTATGTAATAAATTGACGAGTGGAGCGCATTTTGATAAGCATTAAATTTCAACCTTCCATTTTCACCTCTGGAAAATGTTTAAATGTTAATTCCATCACAAAGGCAAATATTTTTTCAATTTGCTTTCTTGCGAATGATCTGAATACCTACAGAGTAGTTTACTGCAGTGCTCGCTGCGAAAGAAAAGGAATGAATGAGGAACCTAAAGACCACGTGAAAGTCAAGAAGCCAATGTCGGTATTGTGAGATAGTCGATTCTTCCACTCCCAGTAGACACGTGGGCGTTTTGTCTCAACAAAATCTTAGTGAATTTGCGTTAGCATGCTGCCGCCTACATCAACCGATTCGTAAAACCAGCAGTAATTGATATGCCAACGGTGACAGACTGGGGTGTTGATCTCTAACCTTTGGTCTAATCGACATTGTCTGATGCTAGTTTCTCCACATGTTTGTAGCAGCCATGTGTGGATGCCGTGTCATGCCGTCTGGATTGGGTGGTGCTACGTTAGGCTCTCGTTACTTTTCTTTCACTACAAGAACTATTTTCGATTTTTCCTTATATATACCCACAAGCATATATATGTAGTATTCTATCGATTTACAATACATTTTTCTCTTCCGCCTCAAACATATATCAATGTCTTGCTTCTATTGGGCAAATTTTATCTCTATAACTTGATTAGATTGCCCAGGGGAATCTATTGTAACAGTAGTATGAAAGGAATAAATGCGAATGGAAAGAAGACATGATAGAAATTGACATTACTTTCGTTTGGATTCAAACCGTATTTAGAACACACAATTACATTCGGTCAATGACAAAAATCATACAAAAGTTGGCTAATTCCAACCCCGTCGACCCCCGGAAGCTGCGTCACTGGACAAAGCGTTCCGGGCTCCGGCAATGGGGAGGGTATTGCGGTGCTTCATGCGAAAATGTCATTTCCCATTCCGCCGAATTCACAGACGCTGTCGAGTCATGTCGACAACGCGACCGCAAACGCGATCGAACATCAAACATCCCTCCCCGGCGTGCGACCAGCATTCGCGAAACACTAGTTTCCGTCGGCGGTCAGCTGGGACTCCGAGTGGCCAACGCCGCTCCAATCAATATGCAACAGAGGTAAAAGCGGACATAGTGCAAGTAGCGCGGTTATCATTCAAATCTTCATCAACGACCACGATCCGCTCCCTGCACAACCGTTTGACGTCTTTCACTTCATAACGCACATGTGTCAAAGTTCTACAAAATCACCACAGTAATGCCACTTTTTTGTTGACTTAAGTTTTAATCGTTTTTGTCTTTTTTGTGGAAAATTTGTCTCGGCTTTGGTTGGTTGCCACGAATTTTTTTTTGAGTTGTCTCGTCGATAATAGTGCAAAAACAATATTTGCAAACTTCTTTAATGATTGATTATGTCTCACTCCATGATGTTAAAGAGGTGGAAGTATGCCTTGATGCCTGGGTACCTTTAGGTCCTTATGGAGAGCGGTTATTAAATATTTTTATACTCGTTTTTGGTATTTTATATTCATTATAGATTAATTTATTATTGTTTTTAGTAAGAGACACTATGTTTATTCTCTATAAAATGAGTCATGGTATGCATTCAGAAGTGATTACAATGAATGAAATTAATTCATTGGACGAATGAATTAATTTCATTCATTGTAATCATTGTAATTCAATGAATGAATAATGGATGAAATTAAATACTTCAGTATTCGTTGATTTCGGAGTTTGTTGATCGTTTCCAGAAGGATTACTGTATATGCTTTCAAAATTTATTTAATAATGTTACGATCAATAAAACAACGTCATTAGCATATTGTAAACTTCCGAGTAATAAAATCTTAAAATTGTTATCAACCTCTATTATATTCAATGGCGAATATTTGCTGGGGGGTACTGCTAAGGGGGCTACAACCCCCCACCCATTGGACCTGAACTCTCAACTGATAAAGGCATACTCTGTACAAGTGTTACCAGGTACTTCGCATACTAAATTTACATGTTATAGACAAACGTAATACAAATTTGTATCATGATTTTTGCGTATTACATGCTCTGATACAAGCGACTTGCAACACTACGCGTATTTCATGCAGGCTAAACTCTGCAATACTTGTATAAATGATACGACGCAACCGCATTGCCAACATCACAACTCACGGCTAGCGTCCAATGTTATTAAAGCGTTGCGCGGAGAAAGGCGACGTCTTTCTTTACAGGATTCCCTGCCTCGCAGTGGAAGAGACAGTCTTGAGACATTCGAAATTTTTCTTTTTTACATGCTTCGTGTCATCTAAAAATGTCATGCGTATTTCTATTCATTTCGACGGGATTCCGTTATTCCTTCCATACGTTGTGTAGTCTTCATGTACATTCTAAGCTGTTTGTTATATCTCTATTATGCCCTTTATTTATTGGTTCTGGGATTAAAAAGAACTTTTCACATCAGTTGATTTAAAGAATACATCCTAAAAATCCCTTGATTGGGATATTATTTTATAACTTTCGTATATGTTTTTTGTATTTTTGTTGTTCATTATGACTGCATTTACAATATATTTTCATGAATTATTTTATTTATATCTTTATAAAATTCTGATTTAGTCACGAAATCCTTATCCTCTTATATGTACTTGCCATTTTAAACAATTAATAAATTTGGTCACTATATAATAAATTGATAATTATATATCTGATGAGTTGATGAATTTTATTTAAAGATAATATTTATAAAATTTGTATTGTAAAACCATAATTTTCCAACAGAAATGCCCCTCGCTTAGCCCCCACCCCACCCCTTGATTACGGTCGAGATCCGCCACTGATTGCATTCTGTTTGTACATCACTCATTGGTACAGTCAGGGGAACCCACAGGTCTTGACGTGTCAGGTATAATTTCTGTTGTTGTTTTCTTTGGGGNGTTTCGCATGAGTAAAAATCTAACTTTTTCTCCTCAGTTATATCTGTGGAAGCAAAGAATTAAGGTTACTAATTTTCATTACAAAGTCCATCATAATACCAACATTGACGAATAACATATTAACGGAGATTTAGAAAGAATAGTTGTACAAAATTCACACGTGTAAAACTGCATATACTCAACTCGTTAGTTACATAAAAAATTTCGCCACTGAACTTTTCTCCAAAACTCGATAATTTAGTGTAACATATTCTGTAAAAATTATTGGAAAATGAAACATGTACAAGAAAGTCACAAGATATACATAGGAAATCATTCCATTATGCTCCCAGGTAACAGTACGATTCAGGAAGGCGTTTATTTCCCTGAAATTGGTTCGATAAGTGGGGCATACAAACCACCGTTTCTGTTTGAGTTAAAAATGCATCATAGAGAAAGGGCGTTAATGTTTTCACGCAAGACTGGCTGTCTGAAGGTCAGGTAAGGAATCTGTGCACGACAATGTGGAAACCGCAGAATGACAACATCAACGAAGGACGCTTCTCCAGGTGCCTTCCTCCTTTCGAAGTGGATTGTGAGAATAAAATTGCCACTCCAAAGGAGAATAGAAGGATAAGGAAGGAGGGTGGGAAAAGACCCTACAATCTCTTTTGACATGTTTTCTCAGTTTTGGATAGGTTGTCTCATAGTCAACGAATACATTGGAGCTACCGGTGTAAACGAGGTGATTAAATGGACTAAAGTGTTATGTCACGTCATCCTCTTCAACAGATTCGTCGTTTGGTTCACGGAGAGGAATCTCAATAGGATATTCGGTAAATTTAACTTTCCGTGCCATTCAACAAGAGGAGAGTATACAAAATTGAGAGATACAAAACATGCTGTCAATAGTAATCCTGATTAAACGACGTACCATGGCTGTAACTTGAGGGAGTCCTGTCCAAAACATTTGAACAGACAAGCAGAAAACAGCAGAGGACTCCTCAACCCATCATAATGGCCTAAATTCATGACATGTTTGACGTTATACGAGGAATATAACAATTGAAAAGAATTGCATCAACGATAACAAACAAGGATATTTTATGTGGTAATAAACTCGTTGAACAATATCAAGTTATATGGAGGATAAGTAGTCTGAGGTATGACATCTTAAACTCAACATTTTTCTAATTTAATCTTATTTCTGTTAATTGATTAAATCTGAGTCTATAGATTAGTTTATATCTTCGCCGTCTTCTCCTGTTTACTCGGTCATTTTTAAAACAAAAATTTCGAGCTGTTAATCTTTTTCACGTTACTACATCTGCTATCTCTGCTACAGATACAGACTCTACTACAATACTAATTTTTGTAAATTCACTTTTTGCATCAGTAGTCGACAGCACCGAAAATGGAGTGAACTTGTAATGAATATATTATATTATATTATATTATATTATATTATATTATATTATATTATATTATATTATATTATATTATATTATATTATATTATATTATATTATATTATATTATATTATATTATATTATATTATATTATATTATATTATATTATATTATATTATATTATATTATATTATATTATATTATATTATATTATATTATATTATATTATATTATATTATATTATATTATATTATATTATATTATATTATATTATATTATATTATATTATATTATATTATATGAAAAAATTAAAATGTAAACTTAATTTTCATAAAATTAAATGAGCTCCTAGTTTCGAGCATTTGACAAAGATAAAAATTCTCTTTAAATTGTAAAATATGAACGAATAGTTTATGTTTTAAAAACGTGTTAGTTACAGAAACCATCTCACTGTCTCATTCTCATGTCTCTGAGCCGAACTTCGGAAATGGCGGGTCAGTCAGTGATATGGGCCAAACCAAAAACATTCAATTTGTAACATGAGAAAGTATGGGATTGCAAAGAAGTATTTACAGGCCACGGACCCTTCTGTATGCGGTATTTCCGCTGGGCACTCGACAGAGCTTCCTTACCTTGCCATTTTTTTCATTTATATTAACCGTACGGCCGCCTCGTTGTGTTGCTTCCGCAATACGAGGTTCTCTCTTTATTTGCGTTTCATCTCTTACGTAGCGCAAGTGCGTGCACAGTATCCACTGTCCATATGTTTTTCTTACCTCATGAATTTTATTCACATACTCTTCAAAAAGCTCACACTTTTTCTTTAATCCTGTTATCAATGTCCTGTTGTCACGTAAATTGAGTAAGTCTAAAGAAAAATGGTACTGCGCGACACGACCATAACTGCTGAAGCGTGTTGTTTTCTCTGCACCCTTGGTGCTCGCAGCCTGCCCTGGTCGTGCAGGCTATGAGGGTTTTCTCAAGTACACTTCACAAACCATTGCGAAATTGAATCAATTCTGTCTTGAAGGATTACTGAAACTTGCTTTGCCCCCAAAAGTACCTCGCTGAACCTTGATGCGTTATATTTGTTTGTCACAAGCTCAAATAAAATACCCACCATGGCTTGTACTATCGGAAACCAACTAATACGACAAAGTGAGTAAATGCATTATTTTTTCCGTCTTCAATCATTCATATAATTTAAATTTGGGCGTTTTACGATTCTTTCATAAAAAACGCATGTGAATTCTTTCATGAAAATCGCCGGTACGGAACTTCCGGACTAGAAAATAATAGCTGACTGGAAAAACCGGTTCGAAACTTCCGGTCTAGCCAAGAAAATGGTGTATGCGTGTTACCTAACATTACCCAAACCAAAAAGGAAAATATGATGACGTCATTCAGTAAGCGATGATGTCAAACTTATAAAAGGGGGAGTCTCGCACCAAACGGTGACGTAATAATAAACAAATTAACCCTCTACTCCAAAATCAGAACTTTGAAAGAAAGATGTCGGACGTGTTCTGAAAGTGAAGCTACGAAGGATTACACAATATGGTGCAATAGCGCATCAAGCACGCATACTGACCTGTGATCGTTGTCGCGACCTGAACACAAGAGGGGAAAATACATCCACATTAGTGCTACACATGGATGTGTTTCCCCACCACCATGTCCATCAGACAACTTGAAACGTGTCATATTATGGGAACAGGAGTAAGGGGTACATTGACGGGACGACCGCACTCATCGAGACAAGTTGAGACATGCATCCTCTACGGCCAGGTGAAAATTGCGATGGACCGCGTCTCGAACCCGGGTTTGGGCATAGGTGTGCTGCCTCTGCACCACACGTCTCGACGCCAAAATTACGTACACAACTTCCAATTTTCATTCGGCCGTAGACGATGCAAACTTCCCTCCTCGAGTAGGTACTCGGATGTCGTGAGTTCAAAAATGTTGAGACATGTCACATGAGAAATGAGTGGCAGTAGTCTTGATAGTTGCCTTGACTGTTGCCAGTCTCCTTGTCTCTGTCGCATAAAGCAATACAAGGATCTCTGCCATTTGACCAATCGTATAATTATTTTTTATCTATTCTTTATCCTCCCTTCATACGCCATCCTAATTCTATCTATCATGCCAAAAATTCCATATAAAGTTCATACTTCGTCTTCGCGTCAATTAACGTGTTTTCTGCTGTCAGGTTTAGAATATCTTCCTTCCCATATTCTCTATGTAGCATGCCCGCTCAGGCGCATAAAGTGGGCAATCCCACAACATATGCTCAGGGGGTTTCTCGCNTCACACATGTCATCGTTAGTCTTCCCAAACCGCTTTAAATATTTCTTGAAATTTCCGTGGTCAGTTAGAAATTGAGCAACAACCTTGGTCAGCACAAACCATTTCTCACGCTTCTCCGTAAATCGGACATCAGGTATATACCTATACGTGCGCCATCCCTTTTGTGTCATTTCCCACCGTTTTTGCCATGCTTTCACTAAGCTTTTTGATAATTTTCTTAGGGATGTTTTCTCGTTCTGTTGTAATTCAGTATTATTTACCATTATCTTACCATCTTGTTTCATGATGCGTCGATACTTTGTCTTCTGAATGAAGAGATCTATTGGGAATAAACCTATTATAACGTTCAATGCCTCAGTCGAAACTGTTTTGTAGAACCCAGAAATTTATAACAAACATTGTCGTTCACTAGATCGTAGTTTCCGTGCTAATTGCATATTTATTACTCTTTCTGCCCATTCTATACTGTCATATGCTATCAATTGACTTAGTGCTCCCACATATACCAGTTTGAGGTCGAGTCGAGATATATCGTAAATCATGATCCCTATTTTCATCTTTCTATACAAAGCAATCTGCACGCGCTTGCGTATGGACGCCAGATGTTCCAAGTATGTTAATTTCTGATCTATGATCACTCCCAGGTGTCGATGCTTTGTCACATTTTGGACTTTACTTTCATTGTCTAACTGCAAAGTTTCAACGAAATTGTTCGGGATGTCCGAACCAAATGATTCGTGTTTTACAGTCTAACAAGGTTAACGCTCTTTTCCGACAAGCTTCTGCACAGATGTCCAGTGCTTCTTGTGCTTTGGCTTCCAACGAACGACGTGATTTCCCTGTTACTGTCATGACTAAATCATCAGCGTAAACCACTGTTTTTTCCTTCTCTAGGTCTCATAAAATTACATCCATCACCACATTACAAAACAAGGGTCCACTGGATGAACCTTGTGGGCATCCGATCGATGTTCGCAATATCGTTTCCTCCCCAATGGTGAATATTATGGTGCTATTACTAAAATAAGCTATGACCATATTTAGTAAATACTGTGGCAGGTGCTTGGGTGTTAAAGTAACAACAATTATTCGCCAAGGTGCATGGTCGAATGCGCCTTCTATATCGAGGAAAACACACGCGCAATATTTATCTACCCTTTGTGTCACATAGTGCTATAGCTGTCTGTAATGCGTGACTTGTGCTTCTCCCCGGCACGAAACCATACTGATTCGGATTCATGTTACCTTTTTGTCACGAGATGTTCCATTATTCGTCACGTCAAAATCCCATCCAGAATCTTCCCATACGTCGGGTGGAGTGAGATTGGACGATATGACGTCGGTTTGTTGGATGGTCTATCCTTGCTTTTCAAAAACATTTTTACCAAACTGATCTTCCAACACACCGGTTAATACATGTGCCGCAAACATTCATTATAAATCATACATAGTGGCTGTAGAAATACATCAAGCGTGCGCTGCATCATCTCATGCGTTACTTGTTTCGTCTCATCCTTTGCGCCACGTTCAAGATATTCACCGTTATTCGTTATTCTTCCGCTATTGTTACATTTTCGTAATCCCATTCCTCATGCACATCCTGTTTGAAAAGTGCATCTACGAGACATTCACCCGTTTCTCGCCAACTCCTTGTACATTTTCCATCCTGCAATAAAGTTATCCAAATTTCTTTCCATCTTGTCTTGTTCACACTCATTAAATAAGATAAACCCTATGTCGATTTACTGAAGGATTTCTTCACAAACTGTTCCGCTTAGTTGCATATATTTCTAGTTTATACTGGCGGCGTTTGTCCTTATATTTCTGTAGTTCTAAATCTATGCTTCCTCCCTTTCTGTCACATGATGGGAGGCGGGAGTGGTGATGCTCTTGGTATTGGTAGAGGAGAAGGGTCAGTTGGTGGTTCAGATAAGAGGGGCTGCGCAATGTTACGTAATGTTGCATCACACAAATCAAAGTTTCTGAAGCCCCCCACTAAAAAATCAAAATTTTGAAGAAAAGGGAAAGAGAACCGAATTGAGGGATGGTGATTCGGATTTAGGGGTGGATATTACCATTTAGGAGTAAGTATTGGGATTGGACGCCGTGGGCAATTAATTACATATTGATGATCACCTTTGACAACTGTCATATGCGTGAAAACAAGCAACACCTCATGGTGCATCACATGTGTTTTTTTTCTTACCCACACCACACCCTCATCGAATCAAGTTGAGACAGGTCCAAGGTCACGGAGACAGGAGTAGAGTACTGTCACGTGATGTGAGTCACGTGTGGGAAGGTACTGTTGGTGTTAGGGGAGGGAATACAGTGACATGATGTGGCGGGGAGTGAATTCCAACGTTTGTACAACAAATTATATCATGAAGTTTCTAATATTTTAAAAGCATTTTCCCCTAACCAGGTGGTGAGACAAGGGAAATGAAAAAGAATAAACATGGAAACATGTTTTATTTGTAATAATATTTACAATAAATATCGTGTCATTAAAAGCTAACGCATTGTGAAGTAAAAGCTATTTTTTATCTTCCTGACACCATCAAAGGGTAATCTATTTTATTCCTGAAATAAATATTGCATAGCTTCATTCATGCTTCGGTCGCTTATGATTCTATAACGGTCAACGTTATAATGAATGCAACGGTGAATGAGGTATTTAATTTGAGGAAGCTCTTGAACATTCACAGGGAGAAGTTTGAGGAGTACAAAATCAAGTATATGCAAGTTTATAAGTATAGCATGATTTTGCCTCGCTTATAATCCTTTGTAAGAACACAGGAACATTTTACAGGCAACTAACCGTCCTCGAGACCCCATTTGGCATATCCTATTCCACTACCTTTTCCTCATATACCGGATAAAACTGCATTGCTACACTTTTATGGGAAGAAAATACATTTTTGTCGGAAACCTCAAAAACGCACAAAAATAACTGCTACGTAAACTAGGACACTGATCATGAAATACAGCAATTCATGAAACGTCTTACACACATGAAAACGAACGAAAAAGATTATCGAATGAAACCATGGACTATGAACAAGGGTAACAGCAAACAAAGCGGTTACACGCGTTGATGCCCTGTAGTTGAATACCAGTTAATTTGTAACTTTCACATCACTTAGTTTCTGCTAATAATGAGCAAGTCATGTCGGTGTGGTGAAGCACACTAGCGAAACTGTGAATTCTACTCGTCATAAATATTGTTTTGAGATCATCTACTGAAAGTCTAATTTCATTTCCCCGTTTTCTTTTGTATTTATTTATTGCACATTTCCACATTCTTTCGTAATACATAGATTTTTGTATAATATTTTAATACCTTAAATGAAAAATGGTGATCGATGTAGTGATTATTATTTATTTTAATATTCATTTACGAAGCACCCATAATTTTTCTGAGAAAATAAATAAATGACTAATTCATCAACTAGATCCGTTATAGGTGTGCTTTGGATCTCACCCTACAGGTCTAAGTCAACATTCGAATCATAGATCATTCGACAAATCTTATACTCTAGTAAAAATATACACAAAAAGGGAGTCCAGCTTGTAAAAGGTCGTGTAGTTCTAATTTTTTTGGTATGCTATTTGTGCTAGGGCCCTAAATTAAAATCCAAGTTTACGATCTCGGCGCGCCACCGCGCGCCATCTGACGCAGAAAAAAACGTCAAAATTTTCGACGCCATCTTTGATTTATTGAAATAACTCCTGAACGATTCATTTCTCAGAAAATATCACACTCATCTTTTTTGTACTAGGGTAAATTTCTAAAAGAATGGTTACTAAATCAGCTTTGTAGATGAAATGGTTATTGAGATACCCAATTTTAAAATCAACCATTTTTTTTTCAAAAAAATGTGAAGTTTGTCAATTGACGGCAAACGTTGCTAAATTATTACTAAACGACAACTACTACAAGAAAATTTGTAAGAAACAAATTTAAAGTATGCTAAATATCCTACAAAAGCAGCATAATTTCATGTTCATATTATGAATAGGTAACGAGATATAACCGCTTGAGTTTTCAGACTTTTCTTAAAGATTGCACAGACTTTATTGTATATTATATAGAGTTTATGGGTATCTCTCATGTATTGTTTTGTCATGTTAATTCATACTATAATTATCTCAAGGCTCATTGTAATTTTATGACTCAACAAGAATAACAATAATGATAATAGTAATAACAATAATATAAATAATAATAATGATACAAGTAATGTTATGCGCAATGCTGTGGAATAAGTAATACTGTGTATGTAAAATAAATTTCTTTTAAATTAAAGTATTTTTAAATTAAAAAATTAATATAATTATATAATAAATGACTAATCAAATAATATAGTTCAAATTCAAATATATTTAGAGTTTTTGCAGATATTTTTGGGAATCTTTCGTGTATGTTTGGTAACGGTGTGTTGTTGACAAACTGTTCTCACCCGATGAACGCTAGGGATGATCCACCGCCAGACTACTTGTGGTTGAAACGTACAGAATAATTTGTTGGAAGTGTTTCTGTGTCAATAGGATCTTGAGACGATGATAGTTTTATTTGTTTGCGATATCTGTATGAGGTTGTGAAAGTTATATACGTTGATCATGAAACAGGTATTACATTTTTTTGCCCATCGGATATCATTTCTAAAGCAGCACTCATTTCAGCTTCTGTGTGGAGACCAATATTGGTCTTCCTCTTCCTGTTTCGTGGTATTTTAATTAAAATGTTTCTGATCAAGAGTGGTTTCGACTCTATATCATGGTTCACATCGCGATCCACTGTGACCCAATACAAAGCGAACCACTGTTCCCCATTGATAGTAATTGTAGTAAGAAATCATAGAAAATTATATATTTGATGTGAGACTTTAGTAGAGCGATAAAGTACATCTACATACGCTAAAGAATACCAAATGTATTAAATCCTTCACAATTGCAACGCTTGGAGAAGCTAAACGTTATTACAAAACAAGTAAAAAATACTTTCGTACTTACTCGGTGTCCGCGGCGCTGCAGCGTGATTTTCCACTTCACTGAGATGACAATTACTTCGGTAGCTGGAGGAGTGTAAGAGCAACAATGTCGCGAGCGCGTACGCTTGTGTGAGCAACATCTACTGAAAGAGATAAATAATGTTTACGCCAGGTTCAACGCGGAAATACGCGGATACGTGAAAGATATTTCCTAACAGGCACTTGCTGAGGAGAAAAAATCGCTAAATGCGCTGCCGTGGGGGACGGCTCATTGTTCGCTTTTAGCAATAACAGTCATGTAGATTCGCAAGCAAGGGCAACTAATCGTGGTATTTATCGATGATATAATTTGCTATATAATATTTAAATAAAGTGAACTGAATATATAACAATCATTCATGACATTGCCATTTGTACATCAAAGATAGTGTGGCTGAAAAGGGAGTGTGAATAGTTCTCTTAATTTTCTATAACGTTTTGTATTTTCCCCACATGAATTTGTTTCCTTTTTGTTCTTTATATTGTGTTCAATCACATTATTAAATCTTAGCTTTCAAATGCTTCTTGTTTTTCTTAGCTTCTAAATGCTTCTTGAGATAAGTGTCTAGCTCTATCCGTTCGGGTGATACACGATTTTGGGTCGAATTTGGTCTAAATGGTACGCTGCGCAGCGTAGATAACGAAAACAATTATGCTTTTTGACTTTAAATTGAAATATCACTAAGGAATGATGCCATTCTTAAGAACATAAACTATCCCTTAGATTATTTCATGAAAATTTAATATGAATGATGAATAATTTATTATTTTTGATATAAGACGAATATTCTTGACTAACTACACTCATTTGAATTAAGAAAGGTAAATATATACAAGTTCATGTAGGAAAATTTTTTAAGGGAATTTCGAAAACAGGGATTTTTATGAACTGTAATTTGAAAATTATTTTAACAAAAGTCAGTTCCGAATAAACCGTAGCAAAATAGAAAACACCATTCAGTATTGCAAGCAAAGAGACGAAGGGGGAGTGGATGAGGTAGTTGATGACGAAGGGGCTGTGGACTAGACGCCGCAGTGTGCGGCCAAGCGCAGGGCAGAGAGAGGGGCATGCACGCAATTTGATTCCCCGGCCTAATCATATCACGCAAATAAGCATTTTACACATTACACACGTAAGTGCGTTTTGAACTGAAAGGAGGATGAACCTCTTCGGACCACGCTCTGATATATAACCGACACCCTTAAGTGAAAGAGAGAGAGAGAGAAATCGGGCACAGTGGAGAACGAACACGAAAAACGCAAATTAAGCGTGCGAGAGAAGGGTAGCGGGGTCTAATCAGAAAAGCAGGCGTACCTACAGTGCGGTATAATAGAGACAACACGTTATCCAATAAAGAAAGATAATGTTAGAAGATAATGGAAAGAGAACACAAAGTGAATGCGAGAACAGAAATTTATGCATTCACAAAGAGGAATGTGAAGAGAGGAAGAACATTGAAGTACAAAACAAAAGAAGCAGAAACGCGAGAGCAAAAAGAATTTGAGGTGGTTGCAGGTCAGAACACAGAAGAAGTGGCAACAACCGAAAGTCCAAAGTTAAGTTCCACAACATCTTTAATATCTTCAGGTAGAGACCTTTTCTTATTCCCTTTTAGTCATTACGATGGCGTGTATTTTATACATACGTTATCGACTTGGACTGCAGGAACCAGTGAGTCCATCCACGAAAGATGTTCAAAATAGTATTGCTAATAGAAAGGTCCCCTAAATGTCGCAGAGAAATGGAGATACAACACGAGCAACGGTCAGCGAAACGACAAGCAAATGAAAAGTGATTCTGAAACATTAACAAACAAATAATGAGGACGATTGGATAAACTCTCTACTCACTACAAACATTGGTACTCAGAACGTCCTAACTTTACATCGGTCGTATGAGGGTAGCGTTGTAATAATTTATATTATAATTATTAAAATTTTAAAAATACTTGCATCGCGAAAAGTAATTATACCCATTCATTTTTTATTTTATTTTATGCAGCATTTAGCACGGTATATATAAAGTAGGCAGTGTACGGGAAATTATTCTCAAAAATTCGTGTTGGACTCAGAATATTAAATTCCTTCGCTTTTCATGATGCAAATATTTTTTAATTTATTTTCGAAATAACTAAATAATATTTTACCGAAATTGAGTTGTTAGATTAAAATGAATCAAATCTTACAAACATTCGCATCTCAGAAAATCTTCGTAAATGTTATCACGTAAATTTGCGATCTCAATATCTGATATCTCTGTAGTCAGATCGCGAGTTTGAGACAGCTCGTAACATATACTTACCACCTTACACTTGGAAAATGACAATTTCCAAGTCAGTTGGAAATATATACCTACCGGCAAGTCACAATATTTTATATTCTGAACAGTAGTAGAGACGTTCATTGGCTGATCAAAACATAGAAAACCATATACATCAATTTTTCAATGGAGATTTCACAACATTAATAACACAAATTATTTTCGAGTTTGTTTTTTATTAGATTATAAATTTAATAAAATAAGCATATCCCAGTTATAACAGCATCTCCTTATGCTAGTATCCTTAATCTATAAGTCAAATTCTGTCATCATATACTGGTAAACAATCCAGAACACATGCTATATTTTCAAACGCAGGAGATAATGAATTCTTATGGTATCACCATAAGTAAGAATTTCAGCATAACTCTTTAAAGCATCAACAATTGCAGTAATATCGTCTAACTCAGCTGAGCCAAAATATTTTTATAAAGAGGGCTGCAAATGTTGATGATTAAGTCTTTCCTCCATTTCTTTTAAACGAGAGGGCTTCTAGATCCCAATACATTCCATAAAGAAATTATTTATTTACTCACTTGTGTTTTGTGACTTATGTACTCCTACAGTACTGAAGAGAACTTGTGTTTTGTACAATTAAAAAAAATATAGTCCACTTGCGAGTTCAAGTGAAGTCAAACTATTCCACGACTGGTCCCGGAGGTGCCCGAGGGTTTCGCGGAGAATATCGCTCCGACCGGTTTGACCCCAGGATAGGCTCTGGTACTCATTTTACAGCAGGTTGAGTAAGACTGGGAGTCAGTAAGGATGTTGAGGTGTGATGAAAACCCCCCAACCTCACAAGTTTAGAAAATGAAATTTTATCTTTCTTATGTAATGAAATTCATTTTTAGCAATATACGTAGTAATAGTATAAATAGAACAGCAAAATAAGTAAAAATATAATTATACAATAGAATTATTTTTCATGTACTGTTCATCAGTGAAGATTTATTTATCTTTTATTAATTCAACAAGTTTCTTTTCCAACGTTTTTTTATTTTTATTTACGACTTTTAAAGTCGTTTGACGAATCCCTTAAAATCTTACGGCAATGATTGCACTTATATTGCAAATATTAATGTCTCTTCACCAGAAGTTCTATTTGTCTTCAGTAAAAAGATTTTATTTATCAGTTTTTCAAGTTTGAAGGAGTGGTATTTCGTTTTTATATATGTAGAAGATAAGGAAGGGCTCTAATAACCTTGACGTTGACGAGCCCTAAGGCCCCACAAAAGAAAGATAAGGAAAGAGAATGTAATGTGACAATGTTCAAAAGAAAGACTCCGCCTTTCTTTTTTCTTCATTTTTTTCGAAATTCAATACTAAATAGAATCTAAATAAAATATATTCTATATTGGAGCAAGCGCGATTAACTATCACTTTCAGAATGAAAGTTTCTCAAATGTTCATCTTTCATAAATGCTACAAATAACTGAATTATTTAATCTTCCAATTTTTCCAGTAAAAGTCATGCAAAAACACTGAGAAAATAGTATTTATTTATTTCAAAACTTATAAATTATAAACATAAGCTCACCCGTCCAAAATATAAATTGGTATAACTCTGAGACTTACATGAAAAAGTAAAGATATTTTTATCAAATACCGGCCGGAAATAAGGAAATAATACATTGTAAAATATTACTCATTACGGAGAAAATTAAAGTTCTACTAATGACAGGGAGCAAGTTTACGTGTTTTTCAGAAATTCAACCGTGAGTGAGTGACGTTAAAGTAAAACAGTAGACCTACGAGTCTGGTGGATTAACAATGAAGCATGGATTAGTCGAGCAATATCGGAGATTTATAAATACTGCCCCGTACACGGAAGAAATATGTACTCAACGAACCTTAACACGTAGGTACGTGTGAAACGGGTAATAAAATGCACACAGCATCACTATCCGCCTGGTTCACTTATCTCCTGTATGGGGATGTCTCTCAGGTCTGCCGGGGTTTAGGTCTGGGTGGAAATGGTGTACAGTTGTGGATGGTGAACCGCTGGTGTAGCGGTTAACACCTTTGCGATCAAAGCAAAAGACCCGGGTTCGAGTCCCGGCTGGTCGCCATTTTCACCTGACCGAAAGTTATTTCATATTGCTAGTTATAACGTAATTCGTCCACATATCTACAATATTTCAAGGTATGATCACACAATACATTAAAACGATAATATTACTTTATTTACTGCAGGTATAAATTACATAAATTAAGAAAGTTCGTTATTCTCAATGGCCAAAAAATATATCAATGAAGTATATGAAACGAAGAAAAAGTGACAGTAAAATTTTCTACTTAGATTGAAATATTTATTACTTTTTGTAAGTTGACTTAAAACTTACAAAGTCGTAATAAATATTGAAATCCAAGTATGATTGTACACGAGAATAATTTCAATGTTTTCTACCTAATTTTAAATCGAAATTTTCACCCTTCTTCAGACAGTAACAATCTTTGTTTATCCACTCTATTACTAATTGACAGCTGTACAATCTCACAATGTCACAGAGTGAATCAGGAACATATATATGCTTTGGTTTATTTTATAGTTCATGGGTTAGAAGCGATGTAGGAACACGCATAACGTACATAATCCAATAACTATTTCAATCGAACTACTGACATTTTCACTCCAAGTAAATAATTTTGTGAGAAGGAAGTTCGTACACCTAACTGAATTATTTATGGGAATGGCACCTCCAAATGCTCTCTCATTATTAACTCTAAACAAAATATTTTTGGCATACCAATTACGACATAGTCGTTACACAACACGATCTGAAAACAGAAATTCAAAACAAGGCACCTCTGATATTTTTTTTTTCAGGAAACTCAAGAAACTGAATAAGTACTCTCTCTATAAAAATTTACAATACCCAACCAAAAACAATGAAATTTACAACAGTATTTCAAGATTCATGCACTAAATAAATGGTAAGAACTGTATTGAAATAAGTTTATGTTGACAAGGAAGTTGGCTCATAAACACTTTGATGTACATACATTATTACATTACAATATGCTCTAATATTTTTATTTTTTTCGTTCTGCATTTAGCTCAGATGATAGTTATTTTGGTAAACGTCAAGTAACCCAAATAGAATTAGGTACATTTTTTTCATTTATTTTATAACACATTTCCAAATATTACATTTTTAACGCAAGTTTACTCAATACTACAAATTATTACACATTGGAAAGTCCCCGACTTCAACACAGTCATTAAGGGGTTCTCATTAAACTGCATCCCTCTTTTTTAAATCGTCATGTGTTAATGGTGTGTTCTCACCCGATTTAATTCAAGTTCGGCTATAATGTCTCTCTTGTACCGGTACTGCATACCTCATTTAAATATTGCGAAAAAATCGAGTATATTTCTTTTTCCCCTATTAGAGAACTCTTTTGTAAGAAAAGTATTATTTTTTACCTTTTAACTTCTTCTTAAATTTTGGATTTTCTTTCCCACAACATGTGGTCTACTGCGTCCCTGTCATTCTTGCATTCACAGATGTCATCTTCTATTTTACCAGGCCTCTTTAAATATGTTCCAAAATTGCCATGTCGGTCAGAATTTCCATTAGGTGAGGGTCAGGTTGAAACCAAATTTTTGTCTTTTCTTCATCGAACATACTGAATAAAATAAAAAATCTGCCAGTGTTACCTTTTTCACACCTAGTCTGCCAGCCGCTCCGGCAATCTCTTCCTACTTTTCCTATTTTCACTAAATATCTATTCATTTTTTTGTATTTTCCATTTCTTCTTCAGACATTCCCTGTACTTCAATTTAGCTACCTCAAGATCTATGGGAAAAATACCAGTGATTACTTCTAACGCCGCTGTCGGAACCGTTTAGTATGCACCGCTCATTTTGAGTTTGCACGGATGGACATTCTATCTCCCCATACCGATGCTCCAAAAGTTGTTATGGGTCTCTGTTACGGCACACCACAAGCCCATATGCGATGTGCGTAAGCTTTTTGGTGGAGAAGCGGGATTCAACCATAAACCACAACCTTTATGGTAGAGTTCGCTACCACCAGCTTAGTTTCCCCAAGCAATCAAACACACGAGTAATAACAATAAAACATTTAATTCAAATTAAATAAAGCTCTGAATATTTACAAATGTAGACAAACTCGCAAATCATAAATACAAGTTTGAACTTGTTATTACTTGATATTGCTATCTAAAAGCAATAATTACACACAGTTATAACTACTGGTGTTATGAATTAACTCGGAAATCTACCCAGATTATCCGAAGTTCAAAAAGTTCCAAGTTGCTATCTCGAAATAAATAACTGTTCCAAGCTATGTTATTCGCGCCTATAGCAGGTAATAGAATTACCGCAGCAATTCTCAGTGGTCTGACGACCAAACTAACCAAGTTACATATTAAATAACTTGCGTACTTCTATACGCTTTCGCACTTGTCTCAAAGTCCGAAAGCCTCCAGTATAAAAGTCACTTAGGAGCTGAAATCCCTCCAATATATATTGAGGCGGAGGTCACGTGACTACCTCTTCGCCACCGTTCCCAACACCCCACCTCGGCTTGGTCACTCCTCAGCTTCCGAGAAAAACTGCCTTTTCGGATGAACACTATTTCTGTCAACTGCTGAAATATTCCATACACACTCTTTTTCCTTCTCCGGGGCGTTCACCTCAGTTTTCAGAAGTAGAAGGGAGTTCTGCCTCTTCACAATACGAGAAGTCTTAAACGCGCACTTTTCCTTGTTTGGGCGGCGACGGGCCTGGCTCTTAATCGCCTTTGGAATTTCCGGCGAGCACAGTGCTTGAAAATGTTATTTCAAAATCTATACTGGCCCCGATGTTACAGTCTCATTCCTCCGGTAGATAATTTAACTAGTTCTTTGAATATTTTGTAAAACCAACTTGGAGCATGACATAATAACATTTCGCAACTTTCTCTTTTGTTTCCGAAAAATGTTCTTCAAAATTCAATTTATCATATAAACATATCCCTAAATATTTGATTGTCCTCTCTTCTTTTAGCCTTCTGATTTTTAGTCTAACAATTGGATCTTTTTCTGCACTATTTACGAACCACATCATCCTGGTTTTGGTCTCAGGTATATTCAATTCCATCCTCTTTCAAAACTCAACGCATTTTGTTTACATTTCGTGTGCTGCGCTTTCCACCTTTCTCCTGCGGTCACCTACCACTATCATTACAATGTCGTCGGCGTAAGCTACAACGCGTATTCTCTCTTCCTGCCAATAGTTCAAGAGGTAATCGACGAGAATGTTCCATAGCAGTGGTTCACTAAAAGAACCTTGCGAACATCACACTTGGATCTCCCGTATTATCCGCTCCTTCCCAATCTCGATAAATATTGATCGATCCACTAAATATGAGCAAAATATGTTATATAACCTACCTGACACATTCTTATATCTCATTGTTGTCAAAGTTAAGTCCCACTGGGCATTATCAAATGCGTCATTATATCTAGAAATATTGCTATACAATTCTTTCTTCTCTTCTCGTTACTGTTACTAATAACATTTCCGCTGTATCTTCTGTAGAACGAACTTTTCTAAATCCAAATTGATTTGGATTCAACATATCTCTTCCTTTTAGGTAACTCGTTAATCTGTATGTCATTAGTTTGTTCAGAAGTTTACCTAAAACTGGTAATAAGTTATAGGTTGGTAAGAGTCAGGCTTAGCGAGATTTCGTCTTACATATTTTAAGAAAACGATTACTTGCCCTATTTTCCACGTCTTCGGGAAATAACATTATTGGAGACATCTGTTGTAGATTTTCACAAACCCATCTCTTAATTTTGCTACACCGTATTGTATCATCTCATATGTAATGGTATCAAACCCTCCTTTGTTTTCTTTAGTTTTTCATCTCTGAGAATGAAGTACAGCTTTCACATTTGCATTTCTTCCCTGAATAGTGAAGATACATAGAAGTCGTACGAATCAAAGCTCAGCCACGTGATTCGGCTGTCGCCGCTCGTCGCTTGTTAGTTCTAGGTTGTACAAGACCCACAAAAATCACTTTTCGTCGTGCGAAAGGAATATGTTTTTCGTAATTTTTTTCAGTGTTTTACAGAGCGCCATTGTCGCTAATATTTTGACATACTAATATTCAATATGTTTCAATATGAAAAATCAAAACTACTTTCGACCTACGATTGTTGAACGTTCTCTTATTAGTGAGAAAAGGGACTGTCGACCGTTCCGGCGTTTTCGCCTCAATTTGTCAGAGTAGTAAGAGATAGTCCTCGTCGAGTGACTACATTGTGGACGACAGAACGGTCGACAAATTGAACGCGCGTTCTTGAGAGGGCACACGGATAACAGATCGTCGTCCGTTTCTTTAAACGCGTTGTGCGACGCATGCGCAGAGGAGACACCGCCAGGGTATGCCTTTCTCTGGGTATACCCTCAGTGTATATTTAGATAGTAATCTGTACACAAGTTCAGAAAAATATATATTTGTTAAAAATACCGCATTAATTTAATTCTTCAGTATTAGTATTTAAATTTTTGTTCGCATTATAATAATAATCGTTCCCCCAACAAAAATTTAGCCCATCCATTATACCAAGCAAAACTGTATAAACATTTTTAAAAGTCATGTTTGATAAAACATATTTTTAATTATTTTACAATTATTCATGCGAGATACTTTCAATTAAATTGACTACTAAAATGAAAAAATCTAACATAAGTGTAAAATTACAAAAGTTTAATACACCATAAGAAACATATTACACTACAATAAATAAATACGTATTTTATTATGTAAATTTTCGCCTATTAATTTTCTCTTCATCACTTCTGTATTTTCAAAATCTGGAATCAATGCCTTAGCAATCTCTATCACGATGAATATATTTTTGATTTATTCTTGTAGCTGGAAATATCCCACAAAGTGGACGGTTTTGAATTTCGTTGCTCAGCATTTCGCTCTCAATATGAAATATTCGTTCCATTTTCACTTAAATATTTCAACTTGCCTAACTCTCCAAGTGAAGAAAACTAACCACTCAAGAATGTTAACTGTTTCGCTATTGACTTTGGTTTTTCCCTTGCGACCCTGAGTGCAATGCCTTTTTCCTGGAGCACCCCTCCACTATTGGGTATTTCACTGTAATACAGTTGGGTAAACGGCTGCAGGGTTGCCTAGTGAGCCAATATTCTGTGCAATTTTTCATTGCAAAGCAACAATCGATTTTGAAATATTGTAACGTACTTAAATGTCAATATATGCTAGAAATTCCAAAATAATTAATTTGATTAAAAAACGTGATTTAGATTTTAATTATAAATGTGTTTCAATTTTAAATTACGTTGTAGAATTTTTTAATAAAATATTCATTAAACATAATAATAGAATGAATTCTGATGTACATAAAC
The DNA here is from genome assembly GCA_002313205.1 of Laupala kohalensis. NCBI lineage: Eukaryota > Metazoa > Arthropoda > Insecta > Orthoptera > Trigonidiidae > Laupala > Laupala kohalensis. Next base: position 563,695 of record NNCF01129731.1, read on the forward strand.
AATTCTCTAAAGAAATGTTCCTCTCGACGTAGGCCCTTGTAACGTCACGAAGTTTTGCGACGCTATCGGAGAAGGTTGAAATAAATTTATTATAGAAGTGAGATTTTGGTGTGGTCTGCCTCGTTAAGAAATGGGTATTTCATAAGATTGCCCAGATGAGGTGATATTGTTGGGGAGACATTGTTGTGATTGACAATGTGAAAAAAGAATATAGTTATAGTGGGTGTTTTCTGAATGGACAATTACAAACGCAATTTCAAACAACAATGACGAGTGCTATCGAGTAGGTGAACAATTGAATGTGTGGGTCGAGACGAAGAGCTGAGGAGTTGCTGAGCGCAGGTGGTCAGAACTTGACGCTCAGGGTTGAGTGACAGAACTTGGGGACATGAGAATGCAAGAGTGTACATCTTGTTATTCAGTAATATTTGGGTGTTTGCTATTAACATTCCAATTTGTATTCATGTTATAACTAATGTGAGTTTATTAGTTATATTAAATTTATATATATTCCCAGTTCTGGTAGCTTTTCTGGCTTTCGGATGCAAAGCCAGTGGTGGCAGCAGAGGACTACCCGATACCTAAGAAGGATTTCATGAGCAGATATCACACTGCCGAATTTTTTACACGGAACGCTACACTTTTCATACTATGACTTTCAGGTAAATACTTTACAATACCTATATCGAATCAATACCTCGGTATGGTCTGAGATTGCCAAGTCTTAAATCGTCGGAACGGCGTGTTATTAAAAATCAACATTCCTCGATGTCACACAAAAACCCGCGCCAAACGACATACTCAGTACAAGACATACTCAGATATGGTGATATGCGCTATTGGCTGTGCAATTGAGTTCACACTAGGATTCAAGGATTGAAATTCGCGTATGCGTTACAAAAAGTTAAAAGGTTAAGTCATTTGCCGACTTCTTCCCTCTATCCACTTCTGATCCGACCCTCCGACTTGTGAATTAACTTTAATTCAAAATCAATAGAATGAACCCTTATAGAAAAAAAGAAAACTATTATTTATTTGACTAATATTTACGTTTACTGGTTCAGTTGTTTTTACAACATAACTTAACTATTTATTTACAACAAAACATAATAGTACCATTTGATAGACGACTTCTGACGTACATGTTGAAATGCAAGTATTGAAGATCTTGTATGGAGAACTTACTATATTGCAACTTCAAATAATATAACAAGAAATGTAATAAATATTACTTATGTTTTTATTTACCTTTTGTACCTAAACTATGCTTATGTTATAATGCACTTTTTCAGTTTGACTAACTATAGAATCCTCGACTACTTGACTGATTTAACATTTAAAACATTCAATTATTTTTTAACGATTACCTGTAATTCCCGTTTAATTTTGAAGAAACCTTTAACGCTGAAACAATTAACAAATTTAATTCTTTGACTAACGGAGAAACGATTGATGAAGTTAAATTTCAGATTAACTTTGCCCACCTTTAACAGACACAAGGTGCAGCGTTCCCTCCAGCTGTATTTAAGGTGGCGGAGCGAGAACGTATTTTGCTCTTGGAGCTGTCATAGCCTCTCTGTGTCGCCGTTCCCAAAGGCGCGGACAAAGACAACGCCACTGCCCATCCCTGCTCGTGTCGATTTCGCAGTACAACTTCGAGGCACGACCCTCCTCCTCTGCTGGCATGGCAAGACCCGACCTCCTCTCCCCTCCTCCCAAACTCGACTCTCGGAGTCGGTGGAGGCTGAAGACCCCGAGTCGGCCGCTCAGAGAATGCATCGCGACTTGGACACAGTTCGACATTTGCCGAGCACAAACAGCAAGTTGCGCCTGTGGGGCGCAGAGGAAGGATAACGACGTGGAGACGGCAAAGACAACTACAAAGGGAGAGAAGCAGGCGCTGATATTCCGGGGACTTAAGTGACGGAGGCACGTTGCTACAGACGACACAACGCCGAAAAGCAAGATGGAAGAGAAAATTTGACACTGTCGTGTTTACTAAGGATAAGAAGGAAAGGGGAAATAGAGCATGAGATTTTTTATGAGGTGGTCATGCTTTTGGTGACACCTTAAATTCAAAAGCAAAGAGGATACGCCTGTACAGACTTAATAATGTAGGAGGGAAAGCGAAGGGAAGTATTTATGGTCTGAATTGGTACAGCTGGAGCCACATGGGGAAGGACAGTCGACCGTACTATTGTAGTTACTATAACAGTTTTACCTGTTTATTGCTTCAGATTTGTAAATAGCCCATATTCTGTTTGATCGCAGAATCCATTGTCTAGTTTACGAGGCCATATATTAGTCACAGATCCTTTTATCAGCCTACATTTCTGAGACGCACTGAAACCCCAAACGCAGCTCTCCTTCTCACATCAATCTCATTCGCAAACAAACAATATTGTGAGTTCGTTATATTTCAGTACTAGTTACTATCACTTCTTCGCGTATGGGTTTTGTTGATATTCAATTTCATGGATATTATGTATCCTTAACGCTGATTCTAATTTTTCATTGTATATACGCGCGACACATTGTAGAAAGATAAGATTACATATTCATTAGTTATTCTTAGAGACTATCTAAAAATGCTTCACCTCAACACTATTAATTTATCAATTAAAAATAATTTGAATTTCACAAGATTATCAGCATGAGAGCTGAAATAAAATATCAGATTGTTTTTCCTCACAAGGAAATCAAAAATGTTATTGAAGTCTACAAAAACTGAATCTCATAATTTATATCAGATTGCAGAACATTCGTAAATATAAACATAACATAAACATCATCAGAAAGGAAAATCTTGGTCTAAACATGAAAAAGGTACCTAGACCACGTAAAATGCCCCTATTTTGAGAGCAAATCGTTCCCTTTTTTCTACCAGGAAGTGTACGTAAGACAATTCCTCTGAAATTTGTTTACCTTGAAATGATCAGCCATGTAAAGTGACAATGTTAGTCACTCATAGCAAGGTCTCCGCGCGAATGAAACTGTAATCTTCAACTTTAACCAAATCACATTGTGTCTTGCGAAAATATGCAATAGTGACAAGATGTAATATTGTATGGTTCTTTTTCTGATGAATCAAGTTGACTAGGAATATAATTTAATACATCCCATGTGAAATTTAACAAGAATTCAACAGGTATTGACTTGAGACGGTGTTTTATTCTTATCTTCCTAATGAGCACAAATACCAATGACGACTGATTGCAAATACGATCTAGATTCTAATATTGTACACGAAGTCAGAATATCTCTCTACTAGAAAAAAATATTTAAAATGCGTATCAAAATATATGAGTGAGAAGGTGAATGTCAAGAACTCTTCCAAAAACGCATGCGTACTGCTAAACGAATATTAATAGTACTAATATTTTTATGACGTGTAATCTTTTCTCTTGCATATAAAATTTTTTAAATTTGAATTCAAGTATGAACCTCTCAAATAGTATTGCTATTTTACGCAACGACAACTATAACATACTTTAGTTGAATAATGTTTGTTATGCCTATTAACAACAGCTGAGATCAATAATGTAAAAAATACTCAGATTCAAATATATTTTGCAGACGTTTCACTATTTGTGACCACAAGTATTTGGAACACATCTCCAAGACTACAAATTGTTCTGTTCCACAATTTGTCTGTCATTACGCAGTCCACTGTATCTCATTTCTTGTGTACATGCCCAATACACTTCCATGCATCCTAAGTCCTACATGAAGCGCATCCAAAATTGTTTCTCTATAAATGTGCCGTATCGCTGGCCTCCCTCTGTTCCGCCTGGGTGGCGTCGACCGCATGCCTTCTCCAGCTGTACACGCGTTCGCCGAGGGTCGAGCTGCGTATTTGTACAAAAGCGTAGCGCGAGCGCACGGAACATAGCATCAACATTTTTCATTTTATATTTGCCGGAGGCAGACATATCGCGGCCACCTCGCGCGCTGCTGCGGCGCATCTCGCGGCAGCTGGACGCATGCGGCGGCATTTTCATCCTCCCCTCCACATCCACCCACACGCACACACTTACCTCCTCCGCGCACGGATAACTACGGTCCTCTTCTTCCTCTCCCCCACCACTCCCCGACCCACTCAGTACTTTCGACGCCCCTCCCCCATCTCAGATAACTTCCTCATCTCACCCCGCTGCCACTCCCCTCCTACCCCGTGTTTGCAGGCAATTCGTAGAGTCTCGTAAAGCGATGACGTTTATGAATATGAATTCCCGCTCCGTTTGTTCTTCGATTCATGATGTGAAGTCGCTTGAGGCTAAACATGACTCCACAGGGAACCTACCCTTCGGAACTCAGTCTTCGGGTACACTCTTCCATTAAGCGATGGAAGGCACATGTATGGCACAAATTTCAAGGTGGGGTTTGTGTATGGAATGAGTTCTCTTGGTTCATTAAGTAAAATCTTATGGTTATACCAAATAACTATTCAGTGAAAACTTATTTTAATTTATGTTCACTGCACAGAGTGTGATTACGTTAACGAGCTATGGTGTAATTAATTCGCGAATTAAAAATTAATAGTATAATGAAAATATCCAAATATTTTATAATAAGAGCACTAGTACCTACGATACATTCGAGTGGGTGAAGATGAGATGGTAAAGTTTAGAAATATGGAAAGAGTCTCATTTAACACAAAAACCTTGGTTGGAGAAGTCGTTCAATTATATCAATTTCATAATGGGAAGAATGTACCCCGTCGGAAACTAGATCTTAAAAGCTTTCTAATCCAGAGTCTGAGTTAATTACTGAATCTCCTCGCCGATAAAATGAAATATTGAAGCAGCGTGGGACGTTTAATTGAAAATTTGTATCCTTTAAATATAATCGGCAGTTCTTTATTTCGTAGAATCTGCAATTCTGCCAGCTCCGAAATAAAATTCTTTGTCGAAGAGGAGCGTCATTCGTGACAGATTTCCTCCTCTTTCTCCGATCTCAATCGTCCATCCCCAGTTAGGCATTGACCGGATGGTCACCAGTTATCTCGGATGGTCCTTTGATACATTGATTTTCTCGTCATTATGAAATCTCATTTTGCACGTCCGTTCGCCGACGGACGTCTGCTGACAGGCGCGTTGGAGTGGGAGGGAGGAGGGTGTGCGGGCGACGACTAGTGGCAACCGCACGGAGAGGCATGGGGCCCGCGATCTCCTCATTCGAATTTCACGGGTCGGGCGGAAGGACGGCGCGTGCGCGGAGCGGTTTCCCTCCCTCCCGTTCCTCAACCCCGCACCAACAACCTGAGTCGCTCGTCCCCGTCCCCACCTCGATCAATAGCCGCGCGGCGAACGCCCTCCGCACGGCAGCGGTGGAGCCGGAGCCTGAAGCCGCAAGAGCGCGCGGTACTCGCTCGCCGCAGTCGCCGAAGACACATGAAGGGTTGTTATCGTACTCGGAAATCTACCTGGGGAGTTAATACTCGAAATTAGTCACTCCCACATTAACCAGAAACATTTTAAAAATTGAAGTAAATATCGAATAAAAGCAAGTTTCTTTTACAAATGTGGAATCTTCACCCACATGTTGCGGCAAAAGAGTCGAACTTAAAGAAAGTTGCTTGTTCAGATCTCTGCAAGTACGCTTTGTGCTTATATATTGATATTCACGTACTATAAACAATGAAGACAAACATTAGTTTTACCCCTTATAAGTGAAATAAAAGAAATAAAAAACCTATGTTGATATAAAAATGATATTTTATTTACATATTATTATTTGATATCACCCCCTAACTTTCTTAGTGCGCTTTTGCGATATGTTAGCGCGGTAAATGGTACATTAGCTAATCAATGCGTCAATGTAATATTAATAATACGAGATGCTATTGATACGTTTTGTCCTGAAACCTTGATCTGGGAAAAGATTACTAGATGGAAAATGAAATTCATTCTTTGTTGAAATGGAACGTGTTAGGAATCGTAACTATTCCTTTTATTTCTTCGAGTAGCAAAATTAGGCAAAACCTACTGCAACCAACATATCCGCGTTAAAACCGAATCAGATGATAGAAATACAATTTCATGCTACTCCATTGATAATATCTACGAACCACATAAAGTCGAAATTAAATAAGAATTATTTCTCTAAACTATCACACCAAAATTAAGAAGGAATTTTTTCTTAAAACAGTTCATCATATACAAAGACTAAGGATCTCTGCATGTTAACAACGGAATGACATCGCATAGTTCAATACCAGGAATGTGTATCTCTGTAGTGTTTTTCCAAAAAAATGAAATAATTTTTTCTACATTTTTATTATTTTACTTGTATGAACCAGTAAGTTCGCAGTTAAAAACGATTTCTTACTGAAATATGTTTTGCATACAAAACTCAGAGAAACAACATATTATTCAGTGATCAAAGGAGGTTTACTTAATCCTTTGCCATGAAACCCAAATATTAGGAATCATCGTATCTGCGTAGCATGTTCTTCGGACGAGCCACTTTCTTCCCCGTCTTTCTGAACGGGAGTTGTACCCGCATATATTCAAATATAATATTGAAGACCTCTTCATGAGTAGAAGACACGAATCTATCGACCTCCTTTCCGAGTGTAAGCAGCCAACTTAGGGGATGTATCCATGAAGTAGTATGTACTCTTCAAACCCTATACACACTCACAAACAAAAAAAACTAATATGCAATTTCTTTCTACTTACATCCACAGTATTATCGAGAATGACAAAATAACATGTTTCGGATGAATTAGACGAGAATATTAATACTAATAAAATAAATAGTTCGTAATAACAATCACTACGTTCCTATAATCTACATTTATAACACACACACTTCTGTTCTTCATACGTTTACCGTGTAGAATACAGGGATGGGGGTTACTATTGCGAATCGAGGTGGTTTTCCGTTGCCTTCAACGTGTACAACACATAAAGAAAACACCCATACCTTTCCCAGGATTCGAACCCAGAATTTTAGGCTTCAGGGTAGACTTTAGCCTCAAATCGACCGAGCCAATGCTGCCTCTTGCCTACTCTCATTGCACGACGATTCCACAAAGCCTGATTCTGCTTAAGCCAGCACTGCCATCCATACTACAATTAGGAATTATAGGAACCAACTGGCGAATTAAGACCTGGTTTGGAAACACAATATAGGAGACACGATGTGATGATTCGGGCCCCTGCCCCGCCCCACCTGAAAGTTTGGAAGAAAGTTAATAATTATCTACTTTTAGGTTTACATACATGAAAAGGGATGGGGTGTAAAACTATTTGTTGTATTACACTCTATCCATTATTTGTAATGTTCTATGTTAGTATGGTTATTGTTCAACAAGAAAGAAAGATGTTTTGGGCGTCACCTTTGTGAGTCCTGAAACAAAGTTATATGATTTCGTTTCTTTTGGAAATTCAGTACAATACATATGCTAAGGTTTCAACCCCATCCCAGATTAATTTCCGTGCACGCCTCTGTCACATAACCTTTTATAAGAGTCTCGCTTGTCGCACAGGCGCAACTATCGTCGCTAATAATTCATGTTTAATAAAACAATATTAGTAATAAAATGTCCTCAAAATTGTTAACGGGGAACAGAATGTAACCAGTCATGAAAATGAAAGTGAACGGGATCTTTTGGAGTCTACCGAAATCAGATCAAAGTTCAGAATGTTCCACCAAATATTTGAAATTTTAAAGTAAATACCTCATTTGATTCTTATTTTACAAGATTTGCACAAATTCCTCTAAACTACATCGAAACCCTTTCTCTTAGTTTTGCTGTTTGATTAGTGAATATACAATAACAAACAATTTGAATCTATATTAATATTTTTCTTTTTCATGTGAAATTATTTAGCTGAGGCTTAAATGAGTAAAAATTATGACGAAATGAATTTTCAATTGAACTTCGGAACTAGAGTGAAGAGGCAGTTTCAACTAAATGCACTGGAAATATCTCAAGAAATTGTCGTGATTGTATAAAGAGTATTGTAATAAAACTTAAAGATTATTTAAAGATAGAGAAGTGGTTAAGTGAAAACAAACGCGAGATTTTCTTTTTGTTTCATCGAGTTGACGCAAAGTAAATTAGAAATAATGAAAGAAAATTAATAATTTGTAATGCCATCAAAAGATAACGCAAAGTACTTTCTGGGTGAACATTAGATGATCATTAATCGTATCTCCTAAAGAAATATTATCAAAACGGGAATAATACTTAATTTTTCATGATAAAGAGAATTCAACACAGTCAATAAAAATGTATTTACCGTGCATCAAAAACATTTAATAAGTAACACACGACTGCAGAATTGTAATAACCATACACCACAAATAACTTGATTTAGATTTGCTAAATACTGGTACTAAAGTCCCGAAACAATTATAAAAATTATTTGAAATGATGTCTCGTTATCGTAACTTTTTATTACCAATAACTTCACGTATTTTTTCAACATAGAAATAAAAACATGGAGACATCGAAAACTACATTCAATGAAAATAACAAACGTTCGTACACATTTTCGGCAAATAAATCAGTCTATGTCAGAATCGGCAACTTTCAAAGAGAGTGTCTCCTGATGAGATCGAACCTGTGACTACTCGGTCTCTAATAATTTTTAAAGCAGAAATAGTTTCTTGGTTTGCTACCTAGGTGAAGTAAATAGTAACTAGATTGCATTTTTAACTCGTACCTACATTCGTGGTGTACATTTCTACCTCACCTGTCACTTTTTCGTTTAGAATTTCGTTTCTAGAGCGACGTCACCGCCCGATCCACGTGATTACACTAGTAGCGACTGTGCTTCCACAGAGTGCGGACGCGCGCCAAGCAACTAATTACTTCCATACTTTCGTGTCCATTGGGGCCGAATTCTACCACACAAAGTTAAAACCGTTATTTTTAAATTTATCAATATTAACTAGTTTCATGTATTCCAGACAAAATGGATAGTTGTTTAAAAAACAGTCAAATTGTGGGTTTTGCAAAGTATATATACGACAATTACAAATAAGAGTCATCATACAGAGATACATATTTATCTTCTTTTAGTTGATTCAATGACATATTAACCTATCAGTATTGAGCCAAAATACCTCTTATTATTTTCCCTATAAGTCATTGTCAATTTTTTTTCATAGTTTGCTTGATTCATCTTCACCTGATCAAAAAACATGTTTTTTATTATTCTATAATATTTTCTTCTTTTTAGAAAAAGTTCATAAAGTAGTTTGAAAACAACAAAATAACAACAAAAGTTATTAGTCTTTCGACGGTTTTGTTTTTAGGGTCGATAACTACCCCCACGAAGTCACTCCCGTTATGTAGTCAACGGTTAAATAAAATCTTGAATATTTAATACAATACATGACTTAAAATTATATATTGAATTCAATAAAAGGTTTTACACATAATAATCTTCCTCTTAGATAACATTAATAGCTGAACACGAACAGTATACCCATGAAACTGGTGCCGTGAAAAGCAGAAACCATATATTTCTAAAAAAATTATACTCTACATACTCCTACTACTATTTTGTTGATTGTATGCGTATTTATTAAAATCGAAACTGTCTGAAAATAATTCAAAAAGTTTTATTTCGAAGTGTACTTTCTTAAATATGCGTGGAAGGTCCTCTCTAAATCGAGAGAGAACTATATGAGAAATGCTGCGAAGACTAAATAAAAGTAAATTAAGAAAATCTATATTATCTGTAAGTAATGTAATTAAATCAAAGATTCACAAAAGAGCTATTTAATTTAATTAGACATTTCAGAGATATTCATCATTTCTGATATAAAACTCCGGGGGACTTAACTTGAAGCTAAGTGTCTGAAGAAAACACGTAAATTAAACATAACGAAACATTTGTACTAGATTTTGAAATTAGAATATAACAATTCTCAATAACCACAAAATTGCTACCAATTGCGAATTCTTATGACAGGCAATGAACGAAATTGTACTTTCCTTCAGTCTGATTGGGAGAAAACAATAAAAATATACGAAAAGTAATTTAAGTGTCAATATTTTATTACAATTAATAAACTGCTCGTAAACCCATCTCGATGACAGATAAGAAATCAGAGAAAGGAGGAGTGTACATAAAACTATAATAACAAAATTGCAAATAGCAAAGTCTCTTTAGTTCATAAGTCCACTACATAGTGCAGAAGGACAAGTCTTTTCTTACTGTCTTACCTAACCGCATGCACTTCAGGAAATGTTATTTTCTAAGTGTCCAATGAAACGTATTATCAGTGAAAGTGAGACAAATGCCTCGAACAAAACAGGGGACTGCTATGAACATCCAAATAATTCTCCAGGTCTGGTGCTCCCCTAAAAAAATCTTATTCAATGAAATATTTTTTAATGATTACACACATTAGTCCTAATTTTATTACAAAAATCATATAAAAAATAGTTCACCAGGAGACCGAAATTGACTGACACGGCGCATCCATCCCTGTTATTGTGTTCACTCTGACTCCAAGCCAACTGACCGCACGTTTACTGAATTCACCCAAACCCCATATTTTTGCAGATTTTTCCAATTAAATTAATTCTGCATTATCTTGACTCGTCAAATTATGAGAGTTAGAATTTGGTCAGAGAAGTTAGGTGTTCAAATGAGATACTAAGTTTGAATGGATAAAACCCTGAAAATTAAACAAATAACTCAAACATTCAGTAATGACGAACAAATATTCTGCAATCTGAGATAGAAATAAAGATAAAACAAAGAAAACGCATGTTTTTAACGAAAATTCTCAATTTTGTGTGAAGGATGTGCCAAAGTAATGAATTTTTTTAACCCTGTAATAATCTTTTTATCGAATGCCCAGGTAGAACACATTAATTTTTAAGGACAAGAACTGTCAAATAAGACTTTATAGAAATTTTCGAGGTTTTATGTTGAGTGCCTCCTACTCTCCTAAATTAGAGAGATCGACCCCTATACACCATTCATTTAAAGATCTATGCTAGTAGAGCTAGTGGAACTACTATTCAATAGTAATACAAGAAACGTAACAAAAGGTAAAAAATAGACTTACAGTTAATAATTTATTAATGACCTTCTTACAATATTGTCAGACATTTGATGGCAATAATGCTTCAACTGTGGTTCACCCTCAACCATTTAGCTGAGGGTCAGGAAGAGTCCTTCGCAGATCTAATATACAATTTACTCTTCAAATACGAACTCCACTTTCTCGTTTTGTTCCCCGCCCAAACAAATGAGGTTCTGATGACAGAGAAATGAGAAATAAACTTAACTCCAGCCTTGGACTGTAACCTATATGAATGTAATTCGTAAATGGAAAGTTTAACCGAGAAGATGTCAGCACCAATGTCTGGTCAAGGTCACTTCACTTGCACGCTGCCTATTCCGAAGTTTGTTTTCAATAAGGTCACCGGAAGGAAGAACCGAGGGACAATAGGTTGATGACAAAATGGTCGTAGTTACTGGACGCTAATAGAAAACTTAAGGGTACTGCGAATGTGAGTTGTTGAACTAAATAAAATTATTGGATATTAAATTACTAAATGGGTATTGAATAGCCAAGGAAGATTTGAGAAGATTTTAAGTAATTGTAGCTGGACCGCTTTCTACAACACAATCATCAATGTATAATTAACATTTATTTATTTATTTATTTTATGTCTTTTGACAAGGTTCAAGACATGAGGCCTGCTTTTTCCACCTAACTGTGACTAGGGAGAGGAAATTGGGAAGGAGAGATGTTGGGTTGGGTTAAGTTGAGGTTAAGGAGTTGTGTTGGGATAAATTCATGTGATCACAATTGTTTGTTTAATAGGATGTTCTATTTTGTATTTAATTTTTATATACAGCATACTCTAATGAAAAAATGTTTTACATCAAATCTTTTACAATTGGCATCTCTGTTTTTATTTTATCTGTTTTACTATTTCTTTCACCCGGCCTTCACTATGTCACATTGTGTTAAGAATGAAAATATATATAGTAAAGACTTGAGTATTGACATGAGCTTTATCAAAGGCAACTGCAATGATCACTTTGTTACCAAACGGTCCAAAATAATTTGTATTATATGTTCAGAGTAAATTCTGTACTACATTTAATGTACATTAAATCTCCAACTCATACATAGGTTACTGTCACGGCATTTCAGAGACTCTCAATAGGTTCTGAGACTTAGTCAACGTAACCGCTTAGAAATGTGCTACTTCAGATCGTTTTATGACAGTTACTGACCAAAATGTGATTTTTCAGTGATAGTTTGTAAGTTTTGAATGTCATCGCAAAATGAATTACTCTTGTGTTGCAAGTCATTTTGTATTATCTTCCCTTTTAACTATTCTTTTCAAAGAGAAGAAGTTTTTAGCGAATTATTGGTAGTGTTGAAGCATTTTTAGAGTTTTAGCTTAGACTGTTTTACAGCACTGTATTATACGGGGAGAGTGATTATCAGAAAATGTCACTCCGACGTTTTATCCCGTAGGTGTAGTAAAATTACGAAAACAACTTCCGTTTGCAACTCAAAATAAATTATCCTGCAATTGTCGATGAGCGCATTTTAAAGTAATATCGGATGTAAGGATTGGAATTTCATAATTTTGTGAATTTTGGGATTCTAAACCACTTCCTGAGCCTCTGAAAATTATTGAAACTTAAGTTCGTTGTCTTACTCTCCATTCCCATTTTATCGAACCATATGAATCCTGCATCCATTGCAGTTACGGATCCAAAAAGAATACGCTGGTACTGGAGCTAGCTGAAGCAGTTAGTGTGCGAGTGCTGGGGATGCGGAGAGCGGGTGGTGGGTACTTGGTCCTCCTCTGTCCGCTGCCCGCCGCATGCGCCCTACAGCCGCAAATGAGTTAAAGCAAACACAAGCGGCCTCATTGATTGTGCGAGGAGCCTTCGGCCAGCCAATAGGGAACAAGCGCGCAGGTTCCGCGACTTCCACCACCGCCCCTGTTACTGGAATGCCATCGCCTCTCTATGCTCGGCACTTTCGTCACTAGGATTAATAGCATGGCCATTTTTGGATTTGATAGGGTATCCATTTGTTGTGGTTTATAGTGCGTAAAAGCTCCTTCAGTTTATGTATTTCAAGAGAAAGGTATATACAACTAACCCTTTATTATTAAACAAATAAATTTTATATAACAAGAGAAATATCAATGTAAATTTAAAATATCCATTAGTTCAAGATCACATAATAAGGTACGAGTATTATAAGATGAATCAGAAGCAGTTCACAAGATTTTACCAAGAAAAGGTCCTTTAACATCGAGACACACATATCTCCACTGATGGAACACATTGTGTACTTTGAATTTGCTTTGTCTCCCAATTTGCGAATGTTAATTGCAGAGTTGAATCTCTGATTGATACAGATTGGAGAGAATAACTGTGTAATGTGGAACACTGTCAGAACAAGAGGCATCAAAGCAATGGCAAGAAAAGAGGAAGCAAAGGAGGAAGTATGCTTGAAATTCAGAACAGCGCCCCAATACCTTGTCGCCACAATCTGCCCCCTTCTCTATCCATTTGGGGTGCACTGCTCGGTGACCGCAATGACCCCACATTCCCTAGCCCCCACAGCATACGAGCATCTTGGTGGACAGCTCAGCTCCCCTCGACGCCGTTACAGAGCTGCTCACTGGGCTCCAGCATTCACTACAGGCAACCCTTCGACACAATTGGCGAACGGCATTCCGATGCAGGGATCCCTCATGACAGGGTTGCCAACAATGCCTTAGATCTCTGCTGGACCAGGTGAGAAATGAATGAGCACGGAGAAATAGTGGTCGAGGAGAGACAGAGCACGCACAAATGCGAAAAAGTATTGAAGTTTTGTAACGTTTAAAATACCTTTGATATTTTTCAAAAACTTTGGATAAAGAGTACTGAACAGGAAAAAAATATTTCTTTCGTTTCATATATTGCATTTTGGTACGTATCGTCAGCTAGTCAGCCAACCCCATGGTACACTAAGTATAGTCAGCTAGTCAACCATCCACTGAAATATGTTGCGGAAACATTTCTTGAGAGGTATCAGCTGGTGTGGTCAGAAGCAATGTGTTGGTCTTTCTAACACCATTTCACCGAAAACTCTACCCACAAATAGTCGTATACTGCGTATTTCGAATTGAATTGAAAATTTTGAGTTAAACGATTGTGAAAAATATTGAGAATCAGGATTGGTTTGAAGTTTAAGGTAACGATGGGGCATTGTTTAATTTATATGAACATATTTCATGTTTCAATCTTTTCACACCTGCGGCCACTACAATCAATGAAGATGACGTTTCTGGTTCCACTACAGACACTGGACACTTTTCTACCCGCGGAGTAAATAGGAGTTGCGATTGCATCGTCTCCAGCCAGGTGAAAATTGAGACGAACCGGGACTCGAACCCTGGACCTCCCGCAGGTGTCTTTTTTATTTATTTTTTCATTTCTGTGACTGATCAGTCACCTTGTATGTGTTGCTTTCGCAAAACACGTATCTCATACCATATTTTTTCTCCATATTATCTCTATGCCGCACCTCTGCTGCCACAGAGGCGTTGCCCGTCCCTAGCCAAACTGGAAGCAGGTTCATCTCCCATCGTCTATCGTAATCCTCCTATATGACACACAAAGTCTTCAAATACGTTGTATTTGCTCACTGTCTCGATAAATCACGATAGTCTTTCATGTTTATCACGTCTACGCAGCCAAACTCCTGCAGGAACTTCGCTCTCTCTGGGGCATAAAGCGGGCAGTCCCATAAATTATGGTCAGGTGTTTCACTTCCCTGCATGCATTCGCATTCATCTCTGTCCTATATTTTGAAGAGTACCAAGTACGCTCGAAATGCTCCATGTCCAGTCAGGAACTCATACATAATTCGTGGTTGTTTGAACCACTTTCGGTATTTCTTCATATCCTGGAAATAGTTTTATCCCATTTCACATCCTGGAAATAATAATACGTCAGACGGCCTTCATTACTCTCTCTCCACCGAGTCTGCCATAGTGTCATTAAGAAGTTTGTCAATCTCGTTCGTGACGTCTGGTCTGTTATATGAGTTATGCACAAAACCCAAATTCGGCCATAGGACGAAAGAAACGACCAAAACTAGTTTTGGTAGATGCATTTTTGCCAGAACTTGTTCTGTGCGATTTTCAAAACGATCAATACTAGTTTTGGACGTTTCGCTTTGCACAAAACCATTTTTGTGCGTTTTGAAGGACAGAACTAGTATTGGTCATTATTTATGCAGCCGCTAAAATTAAGTTTTGTGAAATTTAAGGTACTACAATTTCTAGAATATATAGTGTGGTTAAATGTTATTATATACATGTTAATAAAAGTGGCAGTTTTCCTTTCTAGTGTTTCTTGAATCGCTAGAAAAGTTTCATTCCGATTACATATTTCTACCTTTTTATCATTAACCTTACTGAATGTTAATATCACATAATAATATAATATAATACAATTATAAGACCACAGACATTCATTGCGATATTTCAATTGAATGCGGTTGTAAAATGTAAATATTTTTTTAATACGAATAGTTTTAGATAATTTTATTTATTAATTATATTACAATTCCCTTTATCACAGATATAGCTTATTTTTCCAGCTTCACTGGGGTCACACTCACACATATGATATATATATATATATA